>CM051274.1:51522535-51772535 GCA_027921565.1 Artemia sinica | reverse complement strand
CTAATTCTAATTATTCTGTATTCATCCAATGCCTCTTCTAGGTTGGCTAATCTTATATTGTGTGGGTCTGTTGTTCAATCCACGAAGGTTTACCGAGAAAAGGGATTAATTTAGTTTTAGGCTATCAATACTTCTAATAGCAAGTGTTACTCTTAAATAATTAGACAAGAGTTGGGTACCAAGGTAAATAAATTTATTTGCTTCAAATCTGTTTCCCGGAAACTAGGAAAAACCCTTTGATTGGTTGTAATAGTAGTAGTATTAGTGACATTAGTGGACTAGTGGTAGAAGTAGTAGTAATGGTAGTTGTAGCATTCGCAATAGAAGTAATTATGGTTGTTGCAGTATTTGTAATAGAAGTAATAGTCGCAGTCACAAGTAACCATAGCCGCAGTCGCAAGTATTCAGAATCACAAACACAAGTATTCGTATTTACAGTGACAAGTAGTCATTATCGCAAGTAGTCTTCTTCACAGTAACAGCTAGTTGCAGTCACAATCACAAGCAGTTGCGGACATAAGTAGTTGTAGTAGTGGTAATCGCAGCAGCAGTAGTAGAAGTAGTAGTAGTATAGTAGTATTAGCATTAGAAGTAGTAGTAGTAGTAGGGTATTCTTGGTCTGAATAACCGTAGTAGGAGCTGTTGTGAAAAGCGTAATTGTATTGGGAGAAAACGTGGTATAGCCATTTGAAGTCATGGTAGGAGTCATGGTAATATTGCAAAGGGTAACTTCATTTGTTGATATAACCAGTTTTAGCGGTTAACATTCATTCATGTAGAACTACTTCCTGCTTGATCTCTGAATAATGTAGAGTCAAAATATATGCGACACTTACGTTTGTGATACTAGCCACCTCTATATTGGCAATTACTTATAAAGCCTTTATCTTAAAAAAGGGCATTTGCAGAATTTTGTAACCTTTAGGGGCTGCTACTAATGGTACTACTACTACTACTAATGGTACTTCTCCTACTACTACATACTACTACTACTACTACTACTACAACTGATACTACTGCTACTACTACTACTACTACCACTACTACTACTACTACTACAACTAGTACTGGTACTTCAACCCCATCTTCGATAAGCCAACGCAGCTGCCAAGCCCACTGCCACCCCTCCCAACCACACACCAACATGCAGCCAATCCTTTTTCATATTTTCAGTACTTTCTTCATTTTTAGCATTCTTTACAAGATGCAATTTTCCTTCTTCGTTCTTTTGAAGTAGCTTTACTTTGTCTTGGGCGTTCTCCTCAATGTCACTGAGTGGTATTTTATCCTCTATTGGGTGAACATCTTCTAATTTCACATCCTTAGACTTTCCGTGTTCTTCCATTTCGGAAAATACTATCGCATTTTTTGACTGAACCTCATCGTTGCTTGGAAATGGAGGTTCTGGCATTTGCCACGCACAAACATGCGCCCAATTTTTTTTCCTATTTTCAGTACTACTACTACTACGACTGCTACTACTACTGCTACTATTACTATTGCTACTGCTACTACTACTGATACAGATAGTACTACTACTACTTCAACTGCTAAAGCTGCCTCTTCTACTACTAATGCTACTTCTACTACTACTACTAACACTACTACTACTACTACTACTACAACTGATACTACTGCTACTACTACTACTACTACTACTACTACTACTACTACTACTACTACTACTACTACTACAACTAGTACTGGTACCTCAACCCCATCTCCGATAAGCCAACGCAGCTGCCAAGCCCACCGCCACCCCTCCCAACCACGCACCAACATGCAGCCAATCCTTTTTCCTATTTTCAGTACTTTCTTCATTTTTAGCATTCTTTACAGGATGTAATTTTCCTTTTTCGTTTTTTTTAAGTAGCTTTACTTTGTCTTGGGCGTTCTCCTCAATGTCGCTGAGTGGTATTTTATCCTCTATTGGGTAAGTATCTTCTAATTTCACATCCTTAGACTTTCGGTGCTCTTCCATTTCTGAAAATTCTATGGCACCATTTGACTGAACCTCTTTGTTAATTGGAAAGGGAGGTTCTGGAATTTGCCTTGCACAAATATGCACCCAATCCTTTTTCCTATTTTCAGTACTTTCTTCATTTTTAGCATTCTTTACAGGATGTAATTTTCCTTCTTCGTTCTTTTGAAGTAGCTTTACTTTGTTCTCCTCAATGTCGCTGAGTGGTATTTTATCCTCTTTTGGGCGAGCATCTTCTAATTTCGCATCCTTAGACTTTCGGTGTTCTTCCATTTCGGAAAGTACTATGGCATTTTTTGACTGAACCTCTTTGTTAATTGGAAAGGGAGGTTCTGGAATTTGCCTTGCACAAACATGTACCCAATCCTTTTTCCTATTTTCAGTATTTTCTTCATTTTTAGTATTATTTACAGGATGCAATTTTCCTTCTTCGTCCTTTTGAAGTAGCTTTACTTTTTGTTGGGCGTTCTCCTCAATGTCGTTGAGTGGTATTTTCTCCTCTTTTGGGTGATCACCTTCTAATTTAACATCCTTAGTCTTTTTGTGTTCTTCCATTTTGGAAAATACTATGAAACTATTTGACTGTACCTCTTCGTTACTTGGAAAGGTAGATACTGGTTTTTGCCACGCACAAACATGCACCCAGTCCTTTTTCCTGCACTGTATTGTATAATTGTATATGTTCCTTAAGAAATAATCATAAGTAAAAATTTCCCATACAGAAATTAAACAAAAGGCTACTGGGTGAGAGCTATCCCAACCTCTAGACCGTATAGGATATATTAAAATATCCGATTAATGACGTTTATGTTAAAGAACAATCTGGGTTGCAGCGGTAGCTAGTTACCTATTAAGAGACGATCACGTCCAATGTTAAGAAATATAAAAACCCTTAGCTCCTAAAAAAGGAGTCAGATCAAAACAAAAAGTACACCATTAGAACCACCTTGTCCGAAACCCCTTTATAGGTAACTTTCTGTCATTTGGTTTAAACAGCTAGGGAAATATATTGGATTGAAAATCAAGAAAATTGACTTTAACCACGTTATTCTCCACAAACGGAATGTTTTTTTCTTTCTCTTTTTTTCTTTTCCAGGGATAGCTTGGCACTGGAACATCGTAGAGAGTTGTTCAATGGCTCATTTTAAAGGAAATTAATTGGGTTAAAAATCTTTTGTAACTAAAATACATTATTCCTAAGAGAGAATAAATTTTTCCACTCAAATATGCATTTTTGATGTCTTTTCAAACTGCAGTGTTTTCAAAGATGTTTGATATTTGTACATAAATCATTATAGTATAGTTTAGTAATGCAACAGATAGCATGGCACTGGAACATTGTAGAGAGTTGTTCAATGGCTCATTTTGAAGCAAGTTAATAGGGTTAAAAACCTTTTGTAATTAAAACAAATTATTTTTATTACATTAAGAAATTTTATATGTTCCTTAAAAAATCATCATAAGTAAACATTTCCCATACAGAAATAGAAGTCAAGCCTACTGGGTGAGAGCTATACCAACCTCTAGACCATATAGGATATATTAAAATATCCGATTAATTAAGTTTATGTTAAACAACAAATTCTAAACTTAGTTAACTGCCTGATTATTTATTTTAGGATCGTCTCTTACTATTCAAAAGAAGAAAAAGCCGTAGGCTTTTTCCTGTTTGTAATTTATTTTATATAATAAAGAATGAACTTCAGGCTTTACTTACTGAAAAGTTTAATATTTTTATATATTACATAAAGGAGTGATATAGTTATAATAGAGATCCGGGTTGCAGCGGTAGCTAGCAATCCGGGTTGCAGCGGTAGCTAGCAACCTAGTAAGAGACGATCACGTCCAATGTTAAGAAATATAAAAACCCCTAACTCCTAAAAAAAGAGTCAGGTAAAAACAAAAAGTACACCATTAGAACCGCCTTGTCCGAAACCCCTGTATAGTTAACTTTCTGTCCCTTGGCTTGAACAGCAAGGGAAATATATTGGCTTGAAAATCAAGAAAAGTGGCAGCTACTACAACATTCTGCATAACGGGATATTTTTTTTTCTTTTTTCTTTCTTATCCACAGATAGCTTGGCACCGGAACATCGTAGAGAGTTGTTCAATAGCTCATTTTAAAGGAAATTAATTGGGTTAAAAATCTTTAGTAACTAAAATAAATTATTTCTAAAAGAGAATAAATTTTTCAACCAAAAACTAATTTTTGATGTCTTTTCATGCTGCAGTCTTTTCAAAGATATTTGATTTTTGTACATAAATCATAATCGTATACCAGCGGTAAGATTTGAACCCACGCCTCCGAAGAGACTGGTGGCTAACACCAGCGCCTTTTTCCGGGTTGCAGCGGTAGCTAGCAACCTAGTAAGAGTTTACAGTAAAGAACAAACCTTAGCCCATTGTAACATCCAGGTTGCAGCTGTAGCCAGATATAGTAAATAACGAACTCTAGTGAATATCTCTAGTTAATAGTAATTAATGCAATCTTGAAAGGAAGAAATTAAAACAAAGCTATTTATGGTAGTTAAGTAAGCTGCAAGCTCTAAAAATGCTCCACCGAGATTGGACCTAGCGTCTCAGGATTCAGAGTCGGGAGTGCTAGTCGTTACACTATGGAACCTTGATATAATGAATTGTTCAAACAGTATATGATGCACACATATTTTATACTGAGCCATGTTTCTTTTATAATGTTTAATGAGTCATAGATGTTACATTAAAGGTTATATCAAAGAACTAACTGTTGCCTATAGTAAATGAAAAAATTTCTAGTGAAGAACAAATCACGAATCTATAAAATAACAGGGCACAAATCTAGTAGTAAACCAATAAAAAATGTAGTAATAATCAAACACTTCGTGGTAACGAACTGTATAGTAAGAGCAACCCGTCTATGTAGTAACTAGAACTCTAAGAAATGGAACTTTAATATCAATATATATCAAAAGAATTGTATTTTTATGCTGAATTTAAATATTTAAGTTTCATCAAGTTTTGACATAAAGGAGCCATATTTTAAATATAATTTTGTAATTATCATCGATATTATGGTCTTATTGATAGCTGAATATCCGGGTTGCAGTGGTAGGTAGCATTTGGGTTGCAGCGAGACGGTAAGAGACCTAGTAAGAGACGGTCATACCCCATAGTAAAAAATAAAGTAACCCATAACTCCAAAAAAAAGAGTCAGATCAAAAGAAGATGTACACTATTAGAACCGCCTTGTCTAAAACCTCTATATAGAAAACTTACCATCACTTGGCTTGAACAAAATGAAAAATATATTGGCTTAAAAATCAAGAAAAGTGGCTGAAACCACAATATTCTCCACATACGGCATCTTTTTTTCTTTCTGTTTTTTCCTCCTAAGCTAGCTGGACACTGGAAAATCAGCTAGCTGGACCCCTCAAAAGTCATAAAATCTTAATTAAAATCACACTATCAGTTTCAGCGTTTCAGGGAACCTTATTGTAGAAGTTTCAAGCTCCTATCTTGAAATCCGGGTTGCAGCGGTAGCTAGCAACCTAGTAAGAGACGATCACGTCCAATGTTAAGAAATATAAAAACCCATAGCTCCTAAAAAGGAGTCAGATCAAAACAAAAAGTACACCAATAGAACCGCCTTATCCGAAACCCCTGTATAGTAAACTTTCTGTCCCTTGGCTTAAACAGCAAGGGAAATATATTGGCTTGAAAATCAAGAAAAGTGGCAGCTACTACAACATTCTGCCTAAACGGGATATTTTTTTTTCTTTTGTTTCTAGAGATAGCTTGGCACTGGAACATCGTAGAGAGTTGTTCAATAGCTCATTTTAAAGGAAATTAATTGGGTTACAAATCTATAGTAATTAAAATAAATTATTTCTAAAAGAGAATAAATTTTTCCACCAAAAACTGCATTTTTGATGTCTTTTCACACTGCAGTCTTTCAAACATAACCGTATACCAGCGGTAAGATTTGAACCCACGCCTCCAAAGAGACTGGTGGCTAACACCAGTGCCTTGGACCACTCGGCCAGGCTGCCTCTCATAAGTATATATGTGAATTTGGGTTGCAGCAGTAGATAGCATCCGGGTTGCAGCGGTAGCTAGCAACCTAGTAAGAGACGTTCACGTCCAATGTTAAGAAATATAAAAACCCATAGCTCCTAAAAAAGGAGTCTGATCAAATCCGGGTTGCAGCGGTAGCTAGCAACCTAGTAAGAGACGATCACGTCCAATGTTAAGAAATATAAAAACCCCTAACTCCTAAAAATAGAGTCAGATCAAAACAAAAAGTACACCATTATAACCGCCTTGTCCGAAACCCCTATAAAGGAAACTTACCGCCCTTTGGCTTGAATAACAAAGAAAATATATTGGCTTGAAAATCAAGAAAATGGACTTCAACCACGTTATTCTCCACAAACGGGATATTTTTTTCTTTCTTTCTTCTTTTACACAGATAGCTTGGCACTGGAACATCGTAGAGAGTTGTTCAATGGCTCATTTTAAAGGAAATCTCTAGATCTAGTGCTATTTGTACTTAATTTTTTTTAGGTCATTATTTTTTACGAAAAACTTAATTTTTTATATACAATATTGATCAATGACGTCATAGTCGTTGGATGTAGTTAGTATCCGGGTTGCAGCGGTAGCTAGCAACCTAGTAAGAGACGATAACGTCCAATGTTAAGAAATATAAAAACCCATAGTTCCTAACAGAGGAGTCAGATCAAAACAAAAAGTACACCATTAGAACCGCCTTGTCCGAAACCCCTGTATAGGATACTTTCTGTCCCTTGGCTTGAACAGCAAGGAAAATATATTGTCTTGAAAATCAAGAAAAGTGGCAGCTACTACAACATTCTTTCTAAACGAGATATTTTTTTCTTTTCTCTTTTCCACAGATAGCTTGGCACTGGAACATCGTAGAGAGTTGTTCAATAGCTCATTTTAAAGGAAATTAATTGGGCTAAAAATTTATAGTAACTAAAATAAATTATTTCTAAAAGAGAATAAATTTTTCCACCAAAAACTGCATTTTTGATGTCTTTTCACACTGCAGTCTTTCAAACATAACCGTATACCAGCGGTAAGATTTGAACCCACGCCTCCAAAGGGACTGGTGGCTAACACCAGTGCCTTGGACCACTCGGCCAGGCTGCCTCTCATAAGTATATATGTGAATTTGGGTTGCAGCAGTAGATAGCATCCGGGTTGCAGCGGTAGCTAGCAACCTAGTAAGAGACGTTCACGTCCAATGTTAAGAAATATAAAAACCCATAGCTCCTAAAAAAGGAGTCTGATCAAATCCGGGTTGCAGCGGTAGCTAGCAACCTAGTAAGAGACGATCACGTCCAATGTTAAGAAATATAAAAACCCCTAACTCCTAAAAAAAGAGTCAGATCAAAACAAAAAGTACACCATTAGAACCGCCTTGTCCGAAACCCCTATAAAGGAAACTTACCGCCCTTTGGCTTGAATAACAAAGAAAATATATTGGCTTGAAAATCAAGAAAATGGACTTCAACCACGTTATTCTCCACAAACGGGATATTTTTTTCTTTCTTTCTTCTTTTACACAGATAGCTTGGCACTGGAACATCGTAGAGAGTTGTTCAATGGCTCATTTTAAAGGAAATCTCTAGATCTAGTGCTATTTGTACTTAATTTTTTTTAGGTCATTATTTTTTACGAAAAACTTAATTTTTTATATACAATATTGATCAATGACGTCATAGTCGTTGGATGTAGTTAGTATCCGGGTTGCAGCGGTAGCTAGCAACCTAGTAAGAGACGATAACGTCCAATGTTAAGAAATATAAAAACCCATAGTTCCTAACAGAGGAGTCAGATCAAAACAAAAAGTACACCATTAGAACCGCCTTGTCCAAAACCCCTGTATAGGATACTTTCTGTTCCTTGGCTTGAACAGCAAGGAAAATATATTGTCTTGAAAATCAAGAAAAGTGGCAGCTACTACAACATTCTTTCTAAACGAGATATTTTTTTCTTTTCTCTTTTCCACAGATAGCTTGGCACTGGAACATCGTAGAGAGTTGTTCAATAGCTCATTTTAAAGGAAATTAATTGGGTTAAAAATCTATAGTAACTAAAATAAATTATTTCTAAAAGAGAATAAATTTTTCCACCAAAAACTGCATTTTTGATGTCTTTTCACACTGCAGTCTTTCAAACATAATCGTATACCAGCGGTAAGATTTGAACCCACGCCTTCGAAGAGACTGGTGGCTAACACCAGTGTCTTGGACGATTACTATATAAGAAGCGTCAAAACTGTAAATGTTCTCATTCATAATTAGATAATGGTTAGATGAAAGCAAGCTATACGCAAGTTAAAAAAACAGTACTACACAAACAACAGAGATAGTATCTTGAAAAGAGAAAAGCAAAGGTATTTTATTACATTAAAAGACGATCATTGGAATAACATACCACTGCATAAATTGGACTTAGTTAGCTGCTTGATTGCTTGAGGTTCGTCTCTTACTATTTCAAAGAAGAAAAAGCCGTAGGCTTTTTCCTGTTTGTAATCATATGCAGCGTAATGTAATCATAATCATATTGGCTTGAAAATCAAGAAAAGTGGCGGCTACTAGAACATTCTGCCTAAACGACATATTCTTTTTTCCTTCTTTCTTTTCCACAGATAGCTTGGCAATGGAGCATCGTAGAGATTTGTTCAATGGCTCATTTCAAAGGAAATTAATTGGGTTAAAAATCTTTTGTTACTAAAATAAATTATTTCTAAAAGAGAATAAATTTTTCGACTAAAAACTGCATTTTCGATGTCTTTTCATACTGCAGTCTTTTCAAAGATATTTGATTTTTGTACATAAATCATAACCGTATACCAGCGGTAAGATTTGAACCCACGCCTCCGAAGAGACTGGTGGCTAACACCAGCGCCTTGGACCACTCGGCCACGCTGCCTCTCATAACTATATATGTGAATCTGGGTTGCAGCAGTAGTCCGGGTTGCAGCGGTAGCTAGCAACCTAGTAAGAGACGATCACCTCCAATGTCAAGAAATATAAAACCCCGTAGCTCCTAAAAAAAGAGTCAGATCAAAACAAAAAGTACACCATTAGAACCGCCTTGTCCAAATCCTCCATAAAGGAAACTTACCACTCTTTGGCTTGAATAACAAAGAAAATATATTGGCTTGAAAATCAAGAAAATAGTTACAGTAAAGAACGATCTCTCGCCAATAGTAACTGATATACGGTGGCTCCAGGGGTAGCTTACAAGTACATAAAAGGATAGATATGGTTCATCGTAAATGCAGAATATGTAAGTTTCATCAGATATAATTTCATGATCAAGATTGATCAATGACGTCATTATCATAGGTATTACCCAGATTGTCTCTTATTATTCCAATTAAGAAAAAGCCATAGGCTTTTTCCTGTTTGTAATTTCACAGTGTCTCGATGTAGTGGTATCCGGGTTGCAGCGGTAGCTAGCAATCCGGGCTGCAGCGGTAGCTAGCAACCTAGTAAGAGACTATCACGTCCAATGTTAAGAAATATAAAAACCCCCAATTCCTAAAAAAAGACTAAGATCAAAACAAAAAGTACACCATTAGAACCGCCTTGTCCGAAACCCCTATAAAGGAAACTTACCACCCTTTGGCTTGAATAACAAAGAAAATATATTGGCTTGAAAATCAAGAAAATTTACATAAAGGCTCGATCATCGAATTTAAGCTGAAACTAAGTAAAGGACAATTATGCCTCCATATATTCACAGTGATGTATAAGATTTCCCATTACATCTGTAAACTGTTCCACAGTTGCCTGTCCATACCTTGGAAGCTTTTCAATAAACATGCAACATTTCTTTTGGATATTACTATGAAGTTTTGCGAAAGCATCTCTAGCTGGCTTTTCAACAAAATCTATTCTTTCAGAGATAATTTTAATCTTTAATTTTGAATATTTTTCGTAATCCCGGTAAAACATTCGTAAAATTTTTCTCAATTTACAATAAGGAACGAACTGAACCCATAGAAACTTAAGTATAATAAAGACCTGTGTAATGGCTCATGTTAAAGGAAACTGCTGTATATAGAAACCTTTTGTAATTAACAAATTAATTATTATTGTAAAACAAATTGTGTACGATATGGTAAAGAACTAACGCTAGGCGATAGTAACTAATTTAATTTTGAAAAGAAAGAATTACGGCAGAAACCTAATTATATTAAAAAACGAATTGTTGCCTATCTGGGTTGCAGCGGTATTACAGTAAAGAACGAACCTTAGCCCATGGTAAGAGAATCAGGGTTGCATACACAAAGGATCGATCATCGTTATCCGGGTTGCAGTCGTTATATAAATAAAGAATAAGATGCCTTCTAAGCCAGTTATAGGTAATTTAAAAAACAGTACTGCACAAAAAGCAGAGATAGCATCTTGAAAAGAGATCCGGTTTGCAGAGGTAGCTAGCAATCCGGGTTGCAGCGGTAGCTAGCAACCTAGTAAGAGAGGATCACGTCCAATGTTAAGAAATTAAAAACCCATAGCTCCTAAAAAAGGAGTCAGATCAAAACAAAAAGTACATCATTAGAACCGCCTTATCCGAAAGCCCTGTATAGTAAACTTTCTGTTCCTTGGCTTAAACAGCAAGGGAAATATATTGGCTTGAAAATCAAGAAAAGTGGCAGCTACTACAACATTCTGCCTAAACGGAATATTTTTTTCTTCTTTTGTCTCCAGAGATAGCTTGGCACTGGAACATCGTAGAGAGTTGTTCAATAGCTCATTTTAAAGGAAATTAATTGGGTTACAAATCTATAGTAACTAAAATAAATTATTTCTAAAAGAGAATAAATTTTTCCACCAAAAACTGCATTTTTGATGTCTTTTCACACTGCAGTCTTTCAAACATAATCATATACCAGCGGTAAGATTTGAACCCACGCCTCCAAAGAGACTGGTGGCTAACACCAGTGCCTTGGACCACTCGGCCAGGCTGCCTCTCATAAATATATATGTTAATTTGGGTTGCAGCAGTAGCTAGCAACCTAGTAAGAGACGATCAGTCCAATGCTAAGAAATATAAAAACCCAAAACTCCTAAAAATAGAGTCAAATTACAGTAAAGACCGATCTGTAGCCCATAGTAACTGAAGATCCGGGTTGCACCGTAATATGATAGAAAAGAGGAACTCTCACTTATATCCGGGTTGCAGCGGTAGCTAGTAACCTAGTAACAGACGATCACGTCCAATGTTAAGAAATATAAAAACCCATAGCTGCTAAAAATCCGGGTTGCAGTGGTAGCTAGCAACCTAGTAAGAGACGATTACGTCCAATGTTAAGAAATATAAAAACCCATAGCTCCTAAAAAAGGAGTCACATCAAAACAAAAAGTACACCATTAGAACCGCCTTGTCCGAAAACTCTGTATAGAAAACTTTCTGTCATTACATTAAAAGACGATCATTGGAATAACAAACAATTGCATACATTGGAATTAGTTAGCTACTTGATAGTTTGAGGTTCGTCTCTTACTATTTCAAAGAAGAAAAAGCCGTAGGCTTTTTCCTGTGTGTAATCAGTTTAGTATCCGGGTTGTTATAATAATCTCAATAAGCATGAAATATTTTAATAAATCATCATAAGCATGATGATGCAATACACTTGTCTTTTAACAAGTTTACATATAGCAAAATAAAAAACGACACCTAGCCCATGTTAACTGAAACATAAATAGGGATTATGTTTTTTCCATCAGTATCATGGCTGTAGAGATGGCTGAAACCTAGTTACATTAAAAGACGATCATTGGAATAACAAACAATTGCATACATTGGAAATAGTTAGCTACTTGATTGTTTGAGATTCGTCTCTTACTATTTCAAAGAAGAAAAAGCCGTAGGCTTTTTCCTGTGTGTAATCAGTTTATTATCATAGGCAGCGCGCTAGCACTGCCTGAGTAAACGACGATGTGGGCACAATGTGTTTTTTTCTTCTTCAGTCATCCGGGTTGCAGCAGTAGCTAGCAACCTAGTAAGAGACGATCACGTCCAATGTTATGAAATATAAAAACTCGTAGCTCCTAAAAAATCCGGGTTGCAGCGGTAGCTAACAACCTAGTAAGAGACGATCACGTCCAATTTTAAGAAATAAAAAACCCATAGCTCCTAAAAAAGGAGTCAGATCAAAACAAAAAGTGCACCATTAGAACCGCCTTGTCCGAAATCCCTGTATAGGAAACTTTCTGTCATTTGGCTTGAACAGCAAGGGAAATATATTGGCTTGAAAATCAAGAAAATTGACTTTAACCACGTTATTCTCCACAAACGGCATATTTTTTTTTTGTTTCTTTTCCACAGATAGCTTGGCACTGAAACATCGTAGAGAGTTGTTCAATAGCTCATTTTAAAGGAAATTAAATAAGTTAATAATCTTTAGTAACTAAAATAAATTATTTCTAAAAGAGAATAAATTTTTACACCAAAAACTGCATTTTGATGTCTTTTCATGCTGCAGTCTTTTCAAAGATATTTGATTTTTGTACATAAATCATAATTGTATACCAGTGGTAAGATTTGGACCCACGCCTCCGAAGAGACTGGTGGCTATTACATTAAAAGATGATCATTGAAATAACAAAAAATTGCATATATTGGATACATAAAGGCTCGATCATCGAATTTAAGCTGAAACTAAGTAAAGGACAATTATGGCTCCATATATTCACAGTGATGTATAAAATTTCCCATTACATCTGTAAACTGTTCCACAGTTGCCGGTCCATACCTTGGTAACAAACAAGGACCGTAATTTTTCCTTGCTTGTGATTGAGTCGAGCATTAGCGCTAATACTAATGCTAATGTTAATAATAATGCTACTACTACTACTACTACTGCCTCTACTACTACTACTACTACTTCTGCCTCTACTACTATTACTACTACTTCTACTACTACTACTATTACTACTACTTCTACTACTACTACTGCTAATACTAATCCTATTATTCCTAAAACTACTGCTACTACTATTGCTACTGCTATTACTACTGATACAGATAGCAATACTACTACTTCAACTACTATTATTACCACCACTACAACGTTTACTACGACTACTACTGCTACAAATAGTACTACTAGCACTTCAATTACTACAACTAATTCTACTACTAATACAACTACTACTGCTACTTCTACTACTAATACAACTACTACTGCTACTACTACTACTTCTATTACTGTACTAGTACTACTACTACTACTACTAATACTACTTACCACTACTACTACTACTTCTAATGCTAATACTGCTAATACTAATACTAATGCTAATAATAATGCTACTACTACTACTAATACTACTGCCTCTACTACTACTACTACTACTTCTACTACTACTACTATTAGTACGACTTCTACTTCTACTACTGCTAATACTAATCCTATTATTCCTAAAACTACTGCTACTATTACTCTTGCTACTGCTATTACTACTGATACAGATAGCACTACTACTGCTTCAATTGCTACAGCTGCTTCAACTAGTACTAATGCTACTTCTACTACTACTAACACTACTACCACTACTGATACTACTGCTACTTTTACTACTGCTACTGCTACTACTACTACTACTAAGCGTTTACTACTACTACTACTACTACTGCTAGTACTTCAATTACTAAAGCTAATTCTACTACTAATACAACTACTATTGCTACTACTACTGCTACTACTACTCCTATTACTGTTGTACTACTACTACTACTACTGCTACCACTGCTAATGCTAATACTGCTAATACTACTTCTAATACTAATGCTAATGCTAAAAATAATACTACTACTGCAATTACTACTATTACTGCCTCTACTACTACTACTATTACATCTACTACTACTGCTGCTACTACTGCTCCTATTACCCCGAAGACTAATACTACTACTAAGACTGCTGCTATTACTACTGCTATTGCTACTGCTGCTACTACTGATACAGATAGTACTACTACTACTTCAACTGCTACAGCTGCTTCTACTAATATTAATGCTACTTCTGCTACTACTACTAATACTAGTACTACTACTACTGCTATATCTGATACTACTGTTACTACTACTACTACTACTGCTACTACTACTACTACTACTACTGCTACTACTTCTACTACTTCTACTACTACAACTAGTACTGGTACCTCAACCCCGTCTTCGATAAGCCAACGCAGCTGCCAAGCCTATTGCAACCCCACCCAACCACGCACCAACATGCAGCCAATCCTTTCCAATCCTTTTTCCTATTTTCAGTACTTTCTTTATTTTTAGCATTCTTTACAGGATGTGATTTTCCTTCTTCGTTCTTTTGAAGTAGCTTTACTTTGTCTTGGGCGTTCTCCTCAATGTCGCTGAGTAGTATTTTATCCTCTATTGGGGGAGCATCTTCTAATTTCACATCCTCAGAATTTCAGTGTTCTTCCAATCTGGAAAATTCTATGGCACTTTTTGACTAAACCTCTTCGTCATTTCGAAAGGGAGGTTCTGAAATTTGCCTTGCAAAAACATGCACCCAATCCTTTTACTATTTTCAGTTTTTTCTGCATTTTTAGCATTCTTTACAGGATGGCAATTTTCCTTCTTCGTTCTTTTGAAGTAGCTTTAATTTATCTTGGGCGTTCTTCTCTATGTCACTGAGTGGTATTTTATTCTCTTTTGGGTGAGCATCTTCTAATTTCACATCCTTAGACTTTCGGTGTTCTTCCATTTCGGAAAATACTATGACACTATTTGACTGAACCTCTTAGTTACTTGGAAAGGGAGGTACTGGCATTTTCCACGCACAAACATGCACCCAATCCTTTTTCCTATTTTCAGTTTTTTCTGCATTTTTAGCATTCTTTACAGGATGCAATTTTCCTTCTTCGTTCTTTTGAAGTAGCTTTAATTTATCTTGGGCGTTCTTCTCTATGTCACTGAGTGGTATTTTATTCTCTTTTGGGTGAGCATCTTCTAATTTCACATCCTTAGACTTTCGGTGTTCTTCCATTTCGGAAAATACTATGGCATTTTTTGACTGAACCTCACCGCTGCTTGGAAATGGAGGTACTGGCATTTGCCACGCACAAACATGCACCCAGTCCTGGTTCCTATTTTCAATATTTTCCTCATTTTTAGTATTATTTACAGGATGCAATTTTCCTTCTTCATCCTTTTGAACTAGCTTTACTTTCTGTTGAGCGTTCTCCTCAATGTTGTTGAGTAGTATTTTATCCTCTATTGGTTGAGCACCTTCTAATTTAACATCCTTAGTCTTTTGGTGTTCTTCTATTTTGGAAAATACTATGACACTATTTGACTGAACCTCTTAGTTACTTGGAAAGGCAGGTACTGGCATTTGCCACGCACAAACATGCACCCAATCCTTTTTCCTATTTTCAGTTTTTTCCTCATTTTTAGCATTCTTTACAGGATGCAATTTTCCTTCTTCGTTCTTTTGAAGTAGCTTTAATTTATATTGGGCGTTCTTCTCTATGTCACTGAGTGGTATTTTATTCTCTTTTGGGTGAGCATCTTCCAATTTCACATCCTTAGACTTTCGGTGTTCTAACGGACGAATATAGTCCACCAGGGCCTGTCAATGTGTTATAAAGCATAAAATCGCGAAGAAACGATGAAAATGAGTACAATTAGTGGTCGAGAAGTGCCATTGACAAAGAACGGTGGGAACACTCCGATAGTACCAATGATGATGGAACAGTGACTCTGACAGCCGTGGATTACTGGAAATGGGCTTTGAGTGCGAGGGACCACCATGGAAACCAAGCTTAGAAAAGTTTGTACAATACTTGTTTTCCTTGCCATTTTCGAACGTAGTTTCAGAACGACTGTTCAGCTTACTCAAGAAGTAAAGACCGACAGAAGGAACCATTTGGTAACAGTAACTTTGGCTTCCACAATTCAGACGAAACTTGAAATGAAACGAGACGGAGTTACAGCAGACACACTGACGGTTGACAGCCCCTTAGAAAGAGGCTAAAAGGAGTAGTAGCGTATGCCAGCACAGCTGAGTTACTACATGATCAGAGGAGGCTGCTCACATAAAAAGCCATGCGATAGACACAGATTATGGATGTATTGCGGTATATGTATCTGAATGTTTTGCTATTTTTTATACTTTTTTTTTCAGTTATATAAATACTAATGAGCTGTGATTTTGCGTTTTCTCTGTGTCAATTGTGAATACCTCTGGGAATGGTGGTAAAAAAAAAATCCACTTAACTCAGACTCAATGGTCAAAGGCCTGGTGTCCGTAATTCGTCCAGATTTTCTGTCCCCGTCCTGAACTTAGTGGGCTATTGTGTGGAATCTCAAGCAAAAAAATGCCATAGTATTTTCCGAAATGGAAGAACACCGATAGTCTAAGGATGGGAAATTAGAAGAAGCTCACCCAAATGAGGATAAATTACCACTCAGCGACATTGAGGAGAACACCCAAGACAAAGTAAAGCTACTTCAAAAGAACGAAGAAGGAATATTGCATCCTGTAAAGAATGCTAAAAATGAAGAAAGTACTGAAAATATGAAAAAGGACTTGGTGCATGTTTGTGCGTGGCAAATGCCAGTACCTCCCTTTCCAAGTAACGCAGCTGCCAAGCCCACCGCCACCCCTCCCAACCACCCACCAGCATGCAGACAATCCTTTTTCCTATTTTCAGTACTTTCTTCATTTTTAGCATTCTTTACAGGATGCAATTTTCCTTCTTCGTTCTTTTGAAGTAGCTTTACTTTGTCTTGGGCGTTCTCTTCAATGTCGCTGAGTGGTATTTTATCCTCTATTGGGTGAGCATCTTCTAATTTCACATCCTTAGACTTTCGGTTTTCTTCCATTTCGGAAAATACTATGGCACTTTTTGACTGAACCTCTTTGTTAATTGGAAAGGGAGTCTCTGGAATTTGCCTTGCACAAACATGCACCCAATCCTTTTTCATATTTTCAGTACTTTCTTCATTTTTAGCATTCTTTACAGGATGCAATTTTCCTTCTTCGTTCTTTTGAAGTAGCTTTACTTTGTCTTGGGCGTTCTCCTCAATGTCGCTGAGTGGTAATTTATCCTCATTTGGGTGAGGATCTTCTAATTTCACATCCTTAGACTTTCGGTGTTCTTCCATTTCGGAAAATACTATGGCAGTTTTTGACTGAACCTCATCGCTACATGGAAATGGAGGTACTGGCATTTGCCACGCACAAACATGCACCCAGTCCTATTTTCTATTTTCGGTACTTTCTTCATTTTTAGCATTCTTTACAAGATGCAATTTTCCTTCTTCGTTCTTTTGAAGTAGCTTTACTTTGTCTTGGGCGTTCTCCTCAATGTCACTGAGTGGTATTTTATCCTGTATTGGGTGAGCATCTTCTAATTTCACATCCTTAGACTTTCCGTGTTCTTCCATTTCGGAAAATACTATGGCATTTTTTGACTGAACCTCATCGTTACTTGGAAATGGAGGTTCTGGCATTTGCCACGCACAAACATGCACCCAATTTTTTTCCTATTTTCAGTACTATTACTACTACGACTGCTACTACTACTGCTACTATTACTATTGCTACTGCTACTACTACTGATACAGATAGTACTACTACTACTTCAACTGCTAAAGCTGCCTCTTCTACTACTAATGCTACTACTACTACTACTACTACTACTACTACTACTACTACAACTGATACTACTGCTACTACTACTACTACTACTACTACTGCTACTACTACTACTACTACTACTACTACTACTACTACTACTACTACTACTACTACAACTAGTACTGGTACCTCAACCCCATCTTCGATAAGCCAACGCAGCTACCAAGCCCACCGCCACCCCTCCCAACCACGCACCAACATGCAGCCAATCCTTTCTCCTATTTTCAGTACTTTCTTCATTTTTAGCATTCTTTACAGGATACAATTTTCCTTCTTCGTTCTTTTGAAGTAGCTTTACTTTGTTCTCCTCAATGTCGCTTAGTGGTATTTTATCCTCTTTTAGGTGAGCATCTTCTAATTTCGCATCCTTAGACTTTCGGTGTTCTTCCAAATCGGAAAATACTATGGCATTTTTTGACTGAACCTCTTTGTTAATTGGAAAGGGAGGTTCTGGAATTTGCCTTGCACAAACATGCACCGAATCCTTTTTCCTATTTTCAGTATTTTCTTCATTTTTAGTATTATTTACAGGATGCAATTTTCCTTCTTCGTCCTTTTGTAGTAGCTTTACTTTTTGTTGGGCGTTCTCCTCAATGTCGTTGAGTGGTATTTTATCCTCTATTGGGTGAGCACCTTCTAATTTAATATCCTTAGTCTTTTTGTGCTCTTCCATTTTGGAAAATACTATGACACTATTTGACTGAACCTCTTCGTTACTTGGAAAGGGAGGTACTGGTTTTTGCCACGCACAAACATGCACCCAGTCCTTTTTCCTATTTTCGGTACTTTCTTCATTTTTAGCATTCTTTACAGGAGGCAATTTTTCTTTTTTGTCCTTTTGAAGTAGCTTTACTTTGTCTTGGTCGTTCTCCTCAATGTCACAGAGTGGTATTTTATCCTCTATTGGGTGAGCATCTTCTGATTTCACATCCTTATACTTTCGGTGTTCTTCCATTCCGGAAAATACTATGGCATTTTTTGACTGAACCTCTTTGTTAATTGGAAAGGGAGGTTCTGGAATTTGCCTTGCACAAACATGCACCCAATCCTTTTTCCTATTTTCAGTATTTTCTTCATTTTTAGTATTATTTGCAGGATGCAATTTTCCTACTTCGTCCTTTTGTAGTAGCTTTACTTTTTGTTGGGTGTTCTCCTCAATGTCGTTGAGTGGTATTTTATCTATTGGGTGAGCACCTTCTAATTTAACATCCTTAGTCTTTTTGTGTTCTTCCATTTTGGAAAATACTATGACACTATTTGACTGAACCTCTTCGTTACTTGGAAAGGGAGGTACTGGTTTTTGCCACGCACAAACATGCACCCAATCCTTTTTTCTATTTTCTGTACTTTCTTCATTTTAGAATTCTTTACAGGATGCAATTTTCCTTTTTTGTCCTTTTGGAGTAGCTTTACTTTGTCTTGGGCGTTCTCCTCAATGTCGTTGAGTGGTATTTTATCCTCTATTGGGTGAGCATCTTCTAATTTTACATCCTTAGACTTTCGGTGTTCTTTCATTTCGGAAAACTCCATGGCACTTTTTGACTGAACCTCTTTGTTAATTGGAAAGGGAGGTTCTGGAATTTGCCTTGCACAAACATGCACCCAATCCTTTTTCCTATTTTCAGTACTTTCTTCATTTTTAGCATTCTTTACAGGATGCAATTTTCCTTCTTCGTTCTTTTGAAGTAGCTTTACTTTGTCTTGGGCGTTCTCCTCAATGTCGCTGAGTGGTAATTTATCCTCATTTGGGTGAGCATCTTCTAATTTCACATCCGTAGACTTTCGGTGTTCTTCCATTTCGGAAAATACTATGGCATTTTTTGACTGAACCTCATCGCTACATGGAAATGGAGGTACTGGAATTTGCCACGCACAAACATGCACCCAGTCCTTTTTCCTATTTTCAGTACTTTCTTCATTTTTAGCATTCTTTACAAGATGCAATTTTCCTTCTTCGTTCTTTTGAAGTAGCTTTACTTTGTCTTGGGCGTTCTCCTCAATGTCACTGAGTGGTATTTTATCCTCTATTGGGTGAGCATCTTCTAATTTCACATCCTTAGACTTTCCGTGTTCTTCCATTTCGGAAAATACTATCGCATTTTTTGACTGAACCTCATCGCTACATGGAAATGGAGGTACTGGCATTTGCCACGCACAAACATGCACCCAGTCCTTTTTCCTATTTTCGGTACTTTCTTCATTTCTAGCATTCTTTACAAGATGCAATTTTCCTTCTTTGTTCTTTTGAAGTAGCTTTGTCTTGGGCGTTCTCCTCAATGTCACTGAGTGGTATTTTATCCTCTATTGGGTGAGCATCTTCTATCTTTTGACTGAACCTCATCGCTACATGGAAATGGAGGTTCTGGCATTTGCCACGCACAAATATGCACCCAATTCTTTTTCCTATTTTCAGTACTTTCTTCATTTTTAGCATTCTTTACAGGATGCAATTTTCCTTCTTCGTTCTTTTGAAGTAGCTTTACTTTGTTCTCCTCAATGTCGCTGAGTGGTATTTTATCCTCTTTTGGGTGAGCATCTTCTAATTTCACATCCTTAGACCTTTCCGTGTTCTTCCATTTCGGAAAATACTATCGCATTTTTTGACTGAACCTCATCGCTACATGGAAATGGAGGTACTGGCATTTGCCACGCACAAACATGCACCCAGTCCTTTTTCCTATTTTCGGTACTTTCTTCATTTCTAGCATTCTTTACAAGATGCAATTTTCCTTCTTTGTTCTTTTGAAGTAGCTTTACTTTTTCTTGGGCGTTCTCCTCAATGTCACTGAGTGGTATTTTATCCTCTATTGGGTGAGCGTCTTCTAATTTCACATCCTTAGACTTTCCGTGTTCTTCCATTTCGGAAAATACTATCGTATTTTTTGACTGAACCTCATCGTTACTTGGAAATGGAGGTTCTGGCATTTGCCACGCACAAATATGCACCCAATCCTTTTTCCTATTTTCGGTACTTTCTTCATTTTTAGCATTCTTTACAGGATGCAATTTTCCTTCTTCGTCCTTTTGAAGTAGCTTTACTTTTTGTTGGGCGTTCTCCTCAATGTCGTTGAGTGGTATTTTATCCTCTATTGGGCGAGCACCTTCTAATTTAACATCCTTAGTCTTTTTGTGCTCTTCCATTTTGGAAAATACTATGACAGTATTTGACTGAACCTTTTCGTTACTTGGAAATGGAGGTTCTGGCATTTGCCACGCACAAATATGCACCCAGTCCTTTTTCCTATTTTCCGTATTTTCTTCATTTTTAGCATTCTTTACAGGAGGTAATTTTTTTTTTTTTGTCCTTTTGAAGTAGCTTTACTTTGTCTTGGGTTTTCTCCTCAATGTCACTGAGTTGTATTTCATCCTCTATTGGGTGAGCATCTTCTGATTTCAAATCCTTATACTTTCGGTGTTCTTCCATTTCGGAAAGTACTATGGCATTTTTTGACTGAACCTCTTTGTTAATTGGAAAGGGAGGTTCTGGAATTCGCCTTGCACAAACATGCACCCAATCCTTTTTCCTATTTTCAGTATTTTCTTCATTTTTAGTATTATTTACAGGATGCAATTTTCCTACTTCGTCCTTTTGAAGTAGCTTTACTTTTTGTTGGGTCTTCTCCTCAATGTCGTTGAGTGGTATTTTATCTATTGGGTGAGCACCTTCTAATTTAACATCCTTAGTCTTTTTGTGTTCTTCCATTTTGGAAAATACTATGACACTATTTGACTGAACCTCTTCGTTACTTGGAAAGGGAGGTACTGGTTTTTGCCACGCACAAACATGCACCCAATCCTTTTTCCTATTTTCTGTACTTTCTTCAATTTTAGCATTCTTTACAGGATGCAATTTTCCTTCTTTGTCCTTTTGAAGTAGCTTTACTTTGTCTTGGGCGTTCTCCTCAATGTCGTTGAGTGGTATTTTATCCTCTTTTGGGTGAGCATCTTCTAATTTCACATCCTTAGACTTTCGGTGTTCTTTCATTTCGGAAAATTCCATGGCACTTTTTGACTGAACCTCTTTGTTAATTGGAAAGGGAGGTTCTGGAATTTGCCTTGCACAAACATGCACCCAATCCTTTTTCCTATTTTCAGTACTTTCTTCATTTTTAGCATTCTTTACAGGATGCAATTTTCCTTCTTCGTTCTTTTGAAGTAGCTTTACTTTGTCTTGGGTGTTCTCCTCAATGTCGCTGAGTGGTAATTTATCCTCATTTGGGTGAGCTTCTTCTAATTTCCCATCCTTAGACTATCGGTGTTCTTCCATTTCGGAAAATACTATGGCATTTTTTGACTGAACCTCATCGCCACATGGAAATGGAGGTACTGGCATTTGCCACGCACAAACATGCGCCCAGTCCTTTTTCCTATTTTCGGTACTTTCTTCATTTCTAGCATTCTTTACAAGATGCAATTTTCCTTCTTCGTTCTTTTGAAGTAGCTTTACTTTGTCTTGGGCGTTCTCCTCAATGTCACTGAGTGGTATTTTATCCTCTATTGGGTGAGCATCTTCTAATTTCACATCCTTAGACTTTCCGTGTTCTTCCATTTCGGAAAATACTATCGCATTTTTTGACTGAACCTAATCGCTACATGGAAATTGAGGTACTGGCATTTGCCACGCACAAACATTTTCCCAGTCCTTTTTCCTATTTTCGGTACTTTCTTCATTTTTAGCATTCTTTACAAGATACAATTTTCCTTCTTTGTTCTTTTGAAGTAGCTTTACTTTGTCTTGGGCGTTCTCCTCAATGTCACTGAGTGGTATTTTATCCTCTATTGGGTGAGCATCTTCTAATTTCACATCCTTAGACTTTCCGTGTTCTTCCATTTCGGAAAATACTATCGCATTTTTTGACTGAACCTCATCGCTACATGGAAATTGAGGTACTGGCATTTGCCACGCACAAACATTTTCCCAGTTCTTTTTCCTATTTTCAGTACTACTACTACTACGACTGCTACTACTACTGCTACTATTACTATTGCTACTACTACTGATACAGATAGTACTACTACTACTTCAACTGCTAAAGCTGCCTCTTCTACTACTAATGCTACTTCTACTGCTACTACTAACACTACTACTACTGCTACTACTACAACTGATACTACTGCTACTACTACTACTACTACTGCTACTACTACTACTACTACTACTACTACTACTATTACTACTACTACTACTACTACTACTACTACTACTACTACTACTACAACTAGTACTGGTACCTCAACCCCATCTTCGATAAGCCAACGCAGCTACCAAGCCCACCGCCACCCCTCCCAACCACGCACCAACATGCAGCCAATACTTTTTCCTATTTTCAGTACTTTCTTCATTTTTAGCATTCTTTACAGGATGCAATTTTCCTTCTTGGTTCTTTTGAAGTAGCTTTACTTTGTCTTGGGCGTTCTCCTCAATGTTGCTGAGTGGTATTTTATCCTCTTTTGGGTGAGCATCTTCTAATTTCGCATCCTTAGACTTTCGGTGTTCTTCCATTTCGGAAAATACTATGGCATTTTTTGACTGAACCACTTTGCTAATTGGAAAGGGAGGTTCTGGAATTTGCCTTGCACAAACATGCACCCAATCCTTTTTCCTATTTTTAGTATTTTCTTCATTTTTAGTATTATTTACAGGATTCAATTTTCCTTCTTCGTCCTTTTGAAGTAGCTTTACTTTTTGTTACGCGTTCTCCTCAATGTCGTTGAGTGGTATTTTATCCTCTATTGGGTGAGCACCTTTTAATTTAACATCCTTAGTCTTTTTGTGTTCTTATATTTTGGAAAATACTATGACACTATTTGACTGAACCTCTTCGTTACTTGGAAAGGGAGGTACTGGTTTTGGCCACGCACAAACATGCACCCAGTCCTTTTTCCTATTTTCCGTACTTTCTTCATTTTTAGCATTCTTTACAGGATGCAATTTTCCTTTTTTGTTCTTTTGAAGTAGCTTTACTTTGTCTTGGGCGTTCTCCTCAATGTCACTGAGTGGTATTTTATCCTCTATTGGGTGAGCATCTTCTGATTTCACATCCTTAGACTTTCGGTGTTCTTCCATTTCGGAAAATACTGAACCTCTTTGTTAATTGGAAAGGGAGGTTCTGGAATTCGCCTTGCACAAACATGCACCCAATCCTTTTCCTATTTTCAGTGTTTTCTTCATTTTTAGTATTATTTACAGGATGCAATTTTCCTACTTCGTCCTTTTGAAGTAGCTTTACTTTTTGTTGGGCGTTCTCCAATTTTCAGTACTTTCTTCATTTTTAGAATTCTTTACAGGATGCAATTTTCCTTTTTTGTCCTTTTGAAGTAGCTTTACTTTGTCTTGGGCGTTCTCCTCAATGTCGTTGAGTGATATTTTATCCTCTATTGGGTGAGCATCTTCTAATTTCACATCGTTAGACTTTCGGTGTTCTTCCATTTCTGAAAGTTCTATGGCACTATTTGACTGAACCTCTTTGTTAATTGGAAAGGGAGGTTCTGGCATTTGCCAAGCACAAATATGCACCCAGTCCTTTTTCCTATTTTCAGTACTTTCTTCATTTTTAGCATTCTTTACAGGATGCAATTTTGCTTCTTCGTTCTTTTGAATTAGCTTGACTTTGTCTTGGGCGTTCTCCTCAATGTCGCTGAGTGGTAATTTATCCTCATTTGGGTGAGCATCTTCTATTTTCACATCCTTAGACTTTCGGTGTTCTTCCATTTCGGAAAACACAATCGCATTTTTTTACTGAACCTCATCGTTACATGGAAATTGCGGTACTGGCATTTGCCAAGCACAAATATGCACCCAGTCCTTTTTCCTATTTTCGGTACTTTCTTCATTTTTAGCATTCTTTACAAGATGCAATTTTCCTTCTTCGTTCTTTTGAAGTAGCTTTACTTTGTCTTGGGCGTTCTCCTCAATGTCACTGAGTGGTATTTTATTCTCTATTGGGTGAGCATCTTCTAATTTCACATCCTTAAACTTTCCGTGTTCTTCCATTTCGGAAAATACTATCGCATTTTTCGACTCAACCTCATCGTTACTTGGAAATGGAGGTTCTGGCATTTGCCACGCACAAATATGCACCCAATCCTTTTTCCTATTTTCAGTACTTTCTTCATTTTTAGCATTCTTTAAAGGATGCAAATATCCTTCTTCGTTCTTTTGAATTAGCTTTACTTTGTCTTGGGCGTTCTCCTCAATGTCGCTGAGTGGTATTTTATCCTCTATTGTGTAAGTATCTTCTAATGTAACATCCTTAGACTTTCGGTGTTCTTCCATTTCTGAAAATACTATGGCACTATTTGACTGAACCACTTTGTTAATTGGAAAGGGAGGTTCTGGAATTTGCCTTGCGCAAATATGCACCCAATCCTTTTTCCTATTTTCAGTACTTTCTTCATTTTTAGCATTCTTTACAGGATGCAATTTTCCTTCTTCGTTCTTTTGAAGTAGCTTTACTTTGTTCTCCTCAATGTCGCTGAGTGGTATTTTATCCTCTTTTGGGTGAGCATCTTCTAATTTCGCATCCTTAGACTTTCGGTGTTCTTCCATTTCGGAAAATACTACGGTATTTTTTTCACTGAACCTCTTTGTTAATTGGAAAGGGAGGTTCTGGAATTTGCCTTGCACAAACATGCACCCAAGCCTTTTTCCTATTTTCAGTATTTTCTTCATTTTTAGTATTATTTACAGGATGCAATTTTCCTTCTTCGTCCTTTTGAAGTAGCTTTACTTTTTGTTGGGCGTTCTCCTCAATGTCGTTGAGTGGTATTTTATCTATTGGGTGAGCACCTTCTAATTTAACATCCTTAGTCTTTTTGTGTTCTTCCATTTTGGAAAATACTATGACACTATTAGACTGAACCTCTTCGTCACTTTGAAAGGGAGGTACTGGTTTTTGCCACGCACAAACATGCACCCAGTCCTTTTTCCTATTTTCCGTACTTTCTTCATTTTTAGCATTCTTTACAGGATGCAATTTTCCTTTTTTGTCCTTTTGAAGTAGCTTTACTTTGTCTTGGGCGTTCTCCTCAATGTCGTTGAGTGGTATTTTATCCTCTATTGGGTGAGCATCTTCTGATTTCACATCCTTAGACTTTCGGTGTTCTTCCATTTCAGAAAATACTATGGCAATTTTGACTGAACCTCTTTGTTAATTGGAAAGGGAGGTTCTGGAATTTGCCTTGCACAAACATGCACCCAATCCTTTTTCCTATTTTCAGTATTTTCTTCATTTTTAATATTATTTACAGGATGCAATTTTCCTTCTTCGTCCTTTTGAAGTAGCTTTACTTTTTGTTGGGCGTTCTCCTCAATGTCGTTGAGTGGTATTTTATCTATTGGGTGAGCACCTTCTAATTTAACATCCTTAGTCTTTTTGTGTTCTTCCATTTTGGAAAATACTATGACACTATTTCACTGAACCTCTTCGTTACTTGGAAAGGGAGGTACTGGTTTTTGCCACGCACAAACATGCACCCAGTCCTTTTTCCAATTTTCAGTACTTCTTCATTTTTAGCATTCTTTACAGGATGCAATTTTCCTTTTTTGTCCTTTTGAAGTAGCTTTACTTTGTCTTGGGCGTTCTCCTCAATGTCGTTGAGTGATATTTTATCCTCTATTGGGTGAGCATCTTCTAATTTCACATCCTTAGACTTTCCGGTGTTGTTCCATTTCGAAAAATACTATCGCATTTTTTGACTGAACCTCGTCGTTACTTGGAAATGGAGGTTCTGGCATTTGCCACGCACAAACATGCACCCAATTTTTTTTTCCTATTTTCAGTACTACTACTACTTCGACTGCTACTACTACTGCTACTATTACTATTGCTACTGCTACTACTACTGATACAGATATTACTACTACTACTTCAACTGCTAAAGCTGCCTCTTCTACTACTAATGCTACTTCTACTACTACTACTAACACTACTACTACTACTACTACTACAACTGATGCTACTGCTACTACTACTACTGCTACTACTACTACTACTACTACTACTACTAATACTAATACTACTACTACTACTACAACTAGTACTGGTACCTCAACCCCATCTTCGATAAGCCAATGCAGCTGCCAAGCCCACCGCCACCCCTCCCAACCACGCACCAACATGCAGCCAATCCTTTTTCCTATTTTTAGTACTTTCTTCATTTTTAGCATTCTTTACAGGATGCAATTTTCCTTCTTCGTTCTTTTGAATTAGCTTTACTTTGTCTTGGGCGTTCTCCTCAATGTCGCTGAGTGGTAATTTATCCTCATTTGGGTGAGCATCTTCTAATTTCACATCCTTAGACTTTCTGTGTTCTTCCATTTCTGAAAGTTCTATGGCACTATTTGACTGAACCTCTTTGTTAATTGGAAAGGGAGGTTCTGGAATTTGCCTTGCACAAACAAGCACCCAATCCTTTTTCCTATTTTCAGTACTTTCTTCATTTTTAGCATTCTTTACAGGATGCAATTTTCCTTCTTCGTTCTTTTGAATTAGCTTTACTTTGTCTTGGGCGTTCTCCTCAATGTCGCTGAGTGGTATTTTATCCTCTATTGGGTAAGTATCTTCTAATTTAACATCCTTAGACTTTCGGTGTTCTTCCATTTCTGAAAATACTATGGCACTATTTGACTGAACCTCTTTGTTAATTGGAAAGGGAGGTTCTGGAATTTGCCTTGCACAAATATGCACCCAATCCTTTTTCCTATTTTCAGTACTTTCTTCATTTTTAGCATTCTTTTCAGGATGCAATTTTCTTTCTTCGTTCTTTTGAAGTAGCTTCACTTTGTTCTCCTCAATGTCGCTGAGTGGTATTTTATCCTCTTTTGGGTGAGCATCTTCTAATTTCGCATCCTTAGACTTTCGGTGTTCTTCCATTTCGGAAAATACTATGGCATTTTTTGACTGAACCTCATCGTTACTTGGAAATGGAGGTACTAGAATTTGCCTGGAATTTTCATTCTCTTTGGTTTCCGATTTTCTTCTCACTTTCTTCTCAGTGTTTTTTAGTGGTATTTTATCCTCTATTGGGTTAGCACCGTCTAATTCCACATCCTCGTGAGTGGGTTGGTGTTGTGAGTTTTGATGTTGCTCTTGCTCTAATAGCATTTTCAATATATTTTTCCTCCAGAACGCTATATCTTGTTTAATATACTCTAGTAAACCCTTATGCATAAAACTATAGTACTTGTAGGATTCAAAATTTAATTTTAGGGCTTCCATTATTTCAGGATTTTTTGAACAAAATTTTGCTACCTCAGCACTTCCCTTTTCCACTAAATATGATAGCAATTTTAATGTCTTATAAACATGATTTAGCGTGAATGAAGAGCTATAGCTGAGGCTTTTATATCCTTTGGCCATCTCTTTTATTCTATACTTTATTACTTTCACAATCGTGTTCAATGCTAAATAATCAAAGGTGAGTTCAGCCACCTTTGCCATGACCTCATCGGATGGCAGGCATGGGTCGCTGGATGTAATTTCCCTGACAGAAATTTCAACATTGTTACGGGTCTTAACAAAGTTTAAAAAAATTCTGTTTATGTTTTTGGAGCTACATTTTGGCATATAGGAGCTTGGAGTGAAACTGTCACTTTGAGAAACATGAACAGGACCGCCAAAATTTGAAGAAATAGATTCTATCCCATCCTTTTTGTTGGAATTCTTTTGTTCCAAAAATTTACAAAAATCCCCATTCTTATCTGAAGTATTGGTTGATTCAGCGCTAGAACAATGATTGGAAACTGAAAGATATTTATTTTCCTGGTCTGAAAGCTTTTTTAGTATATTTTTCCTCCAATAGGCTAAATCTCGGTTAATTTTCTCTGCTACAGGAATGTCGTTATTTGGTGAATCATAGTATTCGAGCTTAAGTGAAAAAGCCCTTTCTATTATGTCATAATAAGGATCTAGGCAGAGCTTTACTACCATAAGACTTCCGTTCTCACATAAATACCATAGCAGTTTTGTTGCCTTTAAAACATGTAAGAAGCAATAATAGTCTTCGATTCTATTCACTATTATTTTAATAACCTTATGTAATACAAAATTATCAAAGGTGAGTTTAGCTATTTCTGCCATCGCCTGATTTGTTGGCATAAATGGATTGTTGGATGTAACTTCTCTTACTAGTATCTCAGGATTGCTACGGCATTTCACAAAATTAAAAAACTTTCTTCTGATGTTTTTGGAACTATATTCTGGAAGTTGAAGATGAGTTTTTTTATCTGTATTATTTTTTACTGGCTCTAAACCTTCATTAATTTTTTTTTTTTCAACTTTAGTCTTTTGTTTGATTTCGTCGATATTACCTTTCTGTTTTTTTTCTACAGAATCAAGCTTTATGTCAAGAGGTTCTGAAAATGTGCAAAAATGTATATTCTTATTCGAAGTGGTAGATGAGTTGGCATTGGAAAAAGAACAGGGTGAAAGACATGTGTTTTCATCATCTTTCAGCTTTTTTTGTATATTTTTTCTCCAAAGCTCTAAATCTCGGTTAATATGCTCTTGCATAAGAGAACCATATTTTACGAAACCATTGGTTTTCTTTTTTCTCAAAACCCTTTTTATTTCATCAGGATGAGAATCTTTGAAGCATATGACTACCATGTTGCTTCCGTTCTCCAATAAATATGATAGCAGTTTTGTTGCTTTTAAAACATGCAGAGAGCTACTTCCGTCGAGGATCCTTTCCATAACTACACAAAACACTATATCTAATGCCAATTTATTAAAAGTGAGTTTAGCTACTTTTGCCATTTCCTCATCGGTTGGCATACATGGATTGTTGGATGTAACTTTCCTTACCAATATTTCATAGTTACTACGTCCTTTAGCGAAATCAAAAAGCTTTCTTTTCACGTTTTTAAGCATTATTATGCTAATAAGTACTATCGTGCTTAGTTCTCATATTGAATACCAAAAAACAACCAAAAAATTAAACTAATTTTATAATTTTCAGGCATTTTTCTAGTTTGAACTAAAAGTATAAAATTGTTGCTCAGATACCATAAATATTTTTGCAGTTTATAACTTTAACGATTCTGAACTGAAAACCACTATGAAAAGGCATAAGAAATGCAGCTTTTTGAATTAAGTGGTTGTATTTAAAATCTTTTTTGTCTTTTAATTGAAAAAGGCCTGGATGAAACTTCCCTTGCCAATATTACTTAGTTTACTTTAGCGAAATTAAAAAACAACTCTCTTTTTCACGTTTTTAAACATTCTTATTATAATAAGCATTATCGTGCTTGGTTCTCATATTGGGTACCAAAAACCAACCAAAAAATTAAACTAATTTTATAATTTTCAGGCATTTTTCTAGTTTGAACTAAAAGTATAATATTATTTATCTGATACCATAAATATTTTTGCAGTTTATAACTTTAACGATTCTGAACTGAAAACCACTATGAAAAGGCATAAGAAATGCAGCTTTTTGCATTAAGTGGTTGTATTTAAAATCTTTTTTGTCTTTTAATTGAAAAAGGCCTGGATGAAACTTCCCTTGCCAATATTACTTAGTTTACTTTAGCGAAATTAAAAAAAACTCTCTTTTTCACGTTTTTAAACATTCTTATTATAATAAGCATTATCGTGCTTGGTTCTCATATTGGGTACCAAAAACCAACCAAAAAATTAAACTAATTTTATAATTTTCAGGCATTTTTCTAGTTTGAACTAAAAGAATAAAATTATTGATCTGATACCATAAATATTTTTGCAGTTTATAACTTTAACGATTCTGAACTGAAAACCACTATGAAAAGGCATAAGAAATGCAGCTTTTTGCATTAAGTGGTTGTATTTAAAATCTTTTTTGTCTTTTAATTGAAAAAGGCCTGGATGAAACTTCCCTTGCCAATATTACTTAGTTTACTTTAGCGAAATTAAAAAAAACTCTCTTTTTCACGTTTTTAAACATTCTTATTATAATAAGCAAAATCGTGCTTGGTTCTCATATTGGGTACCAATAACCAACCAAAAAATTAAACTAATTTTATAATTTTCAGGCATTTTTCTAGTTTGAACTAAAAGAATAAAATTATTGATCTTATACCATAAATATTTTTGCAGTTTATAACTTTAACGATTCTGAACTGAAAACCACTATGAAAAGGCATAAGAAATGCAGCTTTTTGCATTAAAGCCCCCTTTTTAAATCCACTAATCCCTTTTCAAAGTTAATGGGTTAATCAAACATTTTTAAAATCCTGTAAAATATGAAAAAGTGATAAAATATGCTAGATAAGAAAGTCACGAAGATCCTAGAAAAATCCCAAAAATTTGACATCGCAAAAGTTTAATCATTTGCTTTGACTAATCATTTGCTTATGACAACAGCATACAATTATGCCTGTTGAGAAGGAAACATGGCAAGAAAGCAATTCTTATATCTACTTCATAGTATGCAGAAAAATTTTAGACAATCTTTCCTTCTCAAGAATTTCGTTAGCCCTATAAAACCCCATAGCTTACACAAATTTTAAATTCATATATTTGAATATTTTTCCCCGTACACAAAGCATTATGACACATTTTAAAATATTCTTGAAAAATCACTTGAAAAATCGAGTATTCCAATGATGATTAAAAAATATACGTATATATTTGCATTTCTATTAGGTATAATTTTTTGTGTAGTTATGAAAAGGATCCTCGACGAAAATAGCTCTATGCATGTTTTAAAAGCAACAAAACTGCTATCATACTTAATGGAGAACGGAAGAAACATGGCAGTGAAATACTGCTAAGATTCTAATTCTGATGTAATTAAAAGGGTTTTGAGAAACATGAAAACTAATGGTTTTGTAAATAATGGTTTTCTTATACAATAGAATATTAACCAAGATTTAGAGCTTTGGAGAAAAATATACTAAAAAAGCTGAAAGATGATGAAAACACATGTCTTTCACCCTGTTCTTTTTCCAATGCCAACTCATCGACCACTTCGAATAAGAATATACATTTTTGCATTTTCACAACCTGTTGACATAAAGCTTGAATCTGTAGAAAAAAACCAGAAAGGTAATAGCGACGAAATCAAACAAAAGACTAAAGTAGAAAAAAATTAATGAAGCTTTAGAGCCAGTAAAAAATAATACAGATGAAAAAATTCATCTTCAACTACGAGAATATTGTTCCAAAAACATCAGAAGAAACTTTTTTAATTTTGTGAAATGCCGTAGCAATCCTGAGATACTAGTAAGAGAAGTTACATCCAACAATCCATTTATGCCAACAAATCAGGCGATGAATAATTTTTTATTACCTAAGGTTATTAAAATAATAGTGAATACAATCGAAGACTATTATTGATGGTAGTGAAGCTCTTCCTAGATTCTTATTATGACAAAATACAAAGCGTTTTTTTACTTAAGCTCGAATACTATGATTTACCGAATAACGACATTCTTGTAGCAGAGAAAATTAACTGAGATTTACCCTATTGGAGGAAAAATATATCAAAAAAGCTGTCAGACCAGAAAAATAAATATCTTTCAGTTTCCGATCATTGTTCTAGCGTGTAATCAACCAATACTTCAGATAAGAATGGGGATTTTTGTAAATTTTTGGAACAAAAGAATTCCAACAAAAAGGATGGGATAGAATCTATTTCTTCAAATTTTTGCAGTCCTCTTCATGTTTCTCACAGTGACAGTTTCACTCCAAGCTCCTATATGCCAAAATGTAGCTCCAAAAACATAACCAGAATTTTTTTTAATTTTGTTAAGACTCGTAGCAATGTTGAAATTTTTGTCAGGGAAATTACATCCAGCAACCCATGCCTGATATTCGATGAGGTCATGGCAGAGGTGGCTAAACTCACCTTTGATTATTTAGCATTGTTCACAATTATGAAAGTAATTGAGTATAGAATAAAAGATATGGCCAAAGGATATAAAAGCTTCAGCTATAGCCCTTCAATCACGCTTAATCATGTTTTTAAGACATTAAAATTGCTATCATATTTAGTGGAAAAGGGAAGTGCTGAGGTAGCAAAATTATGTTAAAAAAATCCTGAATTAATGGGAGCTCAAAAATTACGTTTTGAATCCTACGATTGCTCTAATTTTGTGTATATGGGTTCTGTACTTGATGAAATTAAACAAAATATAGCGTTCTGGAGGAAAAATATATTTAAAATACTTTTAGAGCAAGAGCAACATCAAAACGCAGAACACCAACCCACTCATGAGGATATGAAAATAGACGGTGGTAACCCAATAGAGGATAGAATACCACTCAAAAACACCGAGAAGGAAGTGAAAATAAAATCTGAAACCAAAAAAATGAAAATTCCAGGCAAATTCAAGTACCTCCCTTTCCAAGTAACAATGAGGTTCAGTCAAATAGTGTTATAATATTTTCCAAAATGTAAGAACACCAAAAGACTAAGGATGTCAAGTTAGAAGATGCTAACCCAAAGGAGGATAAAATACCACATTCAACGACATTGAGGAGAACGCCCAACACAAAGTATAGCTACTTCAAAAAGACGAAGAAGGAATATTGCATCCTGTAAAGAATGCTAAAAATGAAGAAAGTACTGAAAATATGAAAAAGGACTTGGTGCATGTTTGTGCGTGGCAAATGCCAGTACCTCCCTTTCCAAGTAACTAAGAGGTTCAGTCAAATAGTGTCATAGTATTTTCCAAAATGGAAGAACACCAAAAGACTAAGGATGTTATATTAGAAGGTGCTCAACCAATAGAGGATAAAATACCACTCAACAACATTGAGGAGAACGCTCAACAGAAAGTAAAGCTAGTTCAAAAGGATGTTGAAGGAAAATTGCATCCTGTAAATAATACTAAAAATGAGGAAAATATTGAAAATAGGAACCAGGACTGGGTGCATGTTTGCGCGTGGCAAATGCCAGTACCTCCATTTCCAAGCAGCGGTGAGGTTCAGTCAAAAAATGCCATAGTATTTTCCGAAATGAAAGAACACCGAAGTCTAAGGATGTGAAATTAGAAGATGCTCACTCAAAAGAGAATAAAATATCACTCAGTGACATAGAGAAGAACGCCAAAGATAAATTAAAGCTACTTCAAAAGAACGAAGAAGGAAAATTGCCATCCTGTAAAGAATGCTAAAAATGCAGAAAAAACTGAAAATAGGAAAAAGGATTGCGTGCATGTTTGTGCAAGGCAAATTTCAGAACCTCCCTTTCGAAATAACGAAGAGGTTAAGTCAAAAACTGCCATAGAATTTTCCAGATTGGAAGAACACTGAAATTCTGAGGATGTGAAATTAGAAGATGCTCCCCCAATAGAGGATAAAATACCACTCAGCGACATTGAGGAGAACGCCAAAGATAAATTAAAGCTACTTCAAAAGAACGAAGAAGGAAAATTGCCATCCTGTAAAGAATGCTAAAAATGCAGAAAAAACTGAAAATAGGAAAAAGGATTGGAAAGGATTGGCTGCATGTTAGTGCGTGGTTGGTTGGGGTTGCAATAGGCTTGGCAGCTGCGTTGGCTTATCGAAGACGGGGTTGAGGTACCAGTACTAGTTGTAGTAGTAGAAGTAGTAGTAGTAGTAGTAGCAGTGGTAGCAGTAGTAGTAGTAGTAGTAGTAGTAGTAGTAGCAGTAGTATCATATATATTAGTAGTAGTAGTACTAGTATTAGTAGTAGTAGCAGAAGTAGCATTAGTATTAGTAGAAGCAGCTGTAGCAGTTGAAGTAGTAATAGCATCAGTAGTAGTAGCATGTAGTAGTAGTACTATCTATAGTACTACTACTATTATAGTACTATCTATGTAGTACTATAATAGCATCAATAGCATCAGTAGTAGTAGTACTATCTGTATCAGTAGTAGTAGCAGTAGCAAAAGCAGTAGTAATAGCAGCAGTCGTAGTAGTAGTATTAGTCTTCGGGGTAATAGGAGCAGTAGTAGCAGTAGTAGTAGTAGATGTAATAGTAGTAGTAGTAGAGGCAGTAATTGCAGTAGTAGTATTATTTTTAGCATTAGCATTAGTATTAGAAGTAGTATTAGCAGTATTAGCATTAGCAGTGGTAGCAGTAGTAGTAGTAGTAGTAGTACTACAGTAATAGCAGTAGTAGTAGCAGCAGTAGTAGCAATAGTAGTTGTATTAGTAGTAGAATTAGCTTTAGTATTTGAAGTACTAGCAGTACTACTATTAGTAGTAATAGTAGTAGTAGTAGTAGTAGTAGTAGTAGTAGTAGTAGTAGTAGTAGTAGTAGTAGTAAACGCTTAGTAGTAGTAGTAGTAGCAGTAGCAGTAGTAAAAGTAGCAGTAGTATCAGTTGTAGCAGTAGTGGTAGTAGTGTTAGTAGTAGTAGAAGTAGCATTAGTACTAGTTGAAGCAGCTGTAGCAATTGAAGCAGTAGTAGTGCTATCTGTATCAGTAGTAATAGCAGTAACAATAGTAATAGTAGCAGTAGTTTTAGGAATAATAGGATTAGTATTAGCAGTAGTAGCAGTAGAAGTCGTAGTAATAGTAGTAGTAGTAGAAGTAGTAGTAGTAGTAGTAGTAGAGGCAGTAGTAGTAATAGTAGTAGTAGCATTATTATTATCATTAGTATTAGTATTAGCAGTATTAGCATTAGAAGTAGTAGTAGTAGTGGTAGTAGTAGTAGTAGTAGTAGTAGTACAGTAATAGTAGTAGTAGTAGTAGTAGTAGCAGTAGTAGTTGTATTAGTAGTAGAATTAGCTGTAGTAATTGAAGTGCTAGTAGTACTATTTGTAGCAGTAGTAGTCGTAGTAAACGTTGTAGTGGTGGTAATAGCAGTAGTTGAAGTAGTAGTATTGCTATCTGTATCAGTAGTAATAGCAGTAGCAATAGTAGTAGCAGTAGTTTTAGGAATAATAGGATTAGTATTAGCAGTAGTAGTAGTAGAAGTAGTAGTAATAGTAGCAGTAGTAGTAGAAGTAGTAGTAATAGTAGCAGTAGTAGTAGAAGTAGTAGTAATAGTAGTAGTAGTAGTAGTAGTAGTAGAGGCAGTAGTAGTAATAGTAGTAGTAGCATTATTATTAGTATTAGCATTAGTATTAGCAGTATTAGCATAAGAAGTAGTAGTAGTAGTGATAGTAGTAGTAGTAGTAGTAGTAGTAGTACTAGTAGTAGTAGTAGTAGTACGGTAATAGTAGTAGTAGTAGTAGCAGTAGTAGTTGTATTAGTAGTAGAAGTAGTAGTAGTAGTTGTATTAGTAGTAGAATTAGTTTTAGTAATTGAAGTACTAGTAGTACTATTTGTAGCAGTAGTAGTAGTAGTAAACGCTGTAGTGGTGGTAATAGTAGCATTAGTAGTAGCAGTAAAAGTAGTGGCAGCAGCACTTGAAGTAGTAGTAGTAGTAGTGGTAGTAGTATTAGTAGTAGTAGTGGTAGTAGCTGTAGCAGCAATAGTGGTAGAAATAGAAGTAACATTACTAGTAGTAGTAGTAGTAGCAGTTTTAGTAGTTGTAGTAGTAGTAGTAGCAGTAGTAGCAGTTGCAGTTCTAGTAGTAGTGTAAGGTGGCCCTCCTTATCGGGGCTAAAATCTGGCAGCTTGTTTATAACTGAGGCGTTGGTAAGATCGATACTCAAAATCCAGTGGCAACTGACTTTTATTGTAAAACAGAATAAAAGGAAAAACGTTCTAATTCTAATTATTCTGCTTTCATCCAATGCCTCTTCTGTGTCGGCTAATCTTATACTGTGTGGGTATGTTCTTCAATCCACGAATATTTACTGAAAAAAGGGATTAATTTAGTTTTAGGCTATGAATAATTCTAATAGCAAGTGTTACTCTTGAATAATTAGACAAGGCTTGGGCACCAAGGTAATTAAATTTATTTACTTCAAATTTGTTTCCTGGAAACTAGGAACAACCCTTTGATTGGTTGTAATAGTAGTAGCATTAGTGGCAGTAGTGGTAGAAAAAGTAGTAATGGTAGTTGTAGCATTCGCAACAGAAGTAATCATGGTTGTTGTGGTATTTGTAATAGATATAGTAGTCACAGTCACAAGTAACCATAGTTACAGTCGCAAGTATTAAGAATCACAAACACAAGTATTCGTATTTACAGTGACAAGTAGTCATTGTCGGAAGTAGTCTTGTTCAGAGTTACAGCTAGTTGCAGTCACAATCACAAGCAGCTGCGGACACAAGTAGTAGTAGTAGTAGTAATAGCAGCAGCAGTAGTAGAAGTAGCAGTAGTACCAGTGAAACTTGGTCAGACCTTTATATTTCTAATATTATTGATGATAAAATTTAGATTTTTCCCAAAAAAACTGATTGATTCCTACTCATTATGTTTCCCCGGAAAAAAAATCCAGAAAATGTTCCAGTAGTAAACCTTACATAAATTATAACATCAAAATGCTAAGCCACACGAAAATAAACTTATTTAACAGGGGTAATTTAACTGAAGCAAATAAATTAGGAAGTCAATTAAAAAGTCAAATTAAAGAAGCTGCCCCAACTAACTATAAAAATAAAAGTAAAAACCTGTGCCGCTATAAACCAAAGAATTGGTTCTCTGAAATTAAAAAACTTACCGCCAAGAGTCTAGAACAAATAAATTTTAATATAAATGAACCTCCGAAGACCACAGCCAATGGCCTCAGTAATTATCTGCCTTCTATTGTGCAGAGTCTCCCACAACTATCTTACGTATTTCCAGACGTTCCTGATCCTTTTTCATTCTCCCATATTTCCCCACTTGATGTCGTAAAAAAATTGAAAAACTAAAGCGATCAAGCAGTTGCCCCTTAGATATTCCTGTTCCTCTTATAAAAGCTTTCAGTGATTGCCTTCCAAAGCCCCTATCCACGCTGTTTAATGAAATTACCGAATCTGGACAGTTCCCTCAATATTGGAAACAAGGCTTTATTACCCCAATCAAAAATAAAAATAGGAAGCCAGACTTGACGGCATTCGTCCTATTACCCTCACTTCAATTTTTCCAAAATTGTATGGAAGTTTTCTCGCAGACTGGCTTAAGATGAAAGTCCTCCCCCTCATTGATCTTTGACAGTTTGGTTTTCTCAAATCCACAACAACCTCTCATTAACTGATCCATTTTGTTGTTACTATGGGTAAAATACTTGAAAAACCTAACACTTAGCTGAATCTGATTTTTATTGATCTTCAAAAACTTTCGATTCAATTAATCGCAATTTACTCACAGATAAACTTATAAACGAATTCCGCAGTGAAACTTTCCTGGTTAAGCTCGTTGCCTCTTTTCTCTCTAATAGATCTCAAACAGTTAAATGTCCAAATTGTTTCTCAGATCATTTCCCAATATTTAATGGCATTCTTCAGGGGACTATTCTAGGCCCTCTCCTTTTTTCTCTTATGATTAGCACCCTTTCAGCCCTTTATGACAATAGGTGGAAATATGTCGATGACTTGACAATTTTAGAGATATGACATAAAACATTTTTAGAAACTCTATTCGCATACTCCAAGATATTGCCTGTGAGCCCTCTTCCCTTGACATGACAGTTAAACCTTCTATGTCTGCAATAGTCCCAGTACGTTTCAATCCCCTCCCCTATTTCTTATTTCTATTCCTCCTGAAACCTCTGTCACATCTTTTAAGCTCCTTGGTGTTAAAATTTCTTCCAATTTGAAGTGAAATGACAATATAAATAATATCCTACGACAAGCAAACTTCTCGCTTTCCCTTCTTAAACTTTTAAATAACATTATTTACTCCCAATCACATTTACAACAAGTATACATTTCTTTTGTGCGTTCCATATTAGAGTATGCTTTTCTTGTTTGGCCCCCTGACCTCTCAAATGAAGCAACACAAAAGATTGAAAATGTCCAAAAAAGAAAGCTCTAAGAACTATTTTTAAAGAGGGCAAGGTACCACATTTGCATTTGTTAAATATTTCAAAATTAGAGACCCTCGAGAGAAAAAGAAATAGTTTGTGCCTCCGTCTTGGTAAATTGGCACTTCTAAACCCTCATACTGTGAACTTTTTCCCGGAATACCATGTACCTGATAAAAATCCCCCACGAACTGTGTCCCAGCATATCCCACCTTTTCTCCCATTCTTTGTACTACCTTGCGGTATAAAAAATCTCTTATCCCGTTTTTTACTAATATAATAAATATTTGTTAAATAGTTAATAAATCTTATCTTATCTCTTATAGATAAAAGAGACACTTCGTTTTACTTTTCTTTGTCCCCTACATCCTTTTTATGTTGTTTTTTAAACATTTTTTATTGTATATATTATTCATTTTTCGGGGTTTTATCAGTTTTATCTTTTTAACTAGTTGCTATTTTGGAGTTTTTAGAACTGAAAAAGGATTGGTATAGCATTCTGATATATGTTTTTTGCATTTTCTGCTAATTTTTTAGTTGTTGTGCTTTTGTTATGGTTTTCTTGTTTATTTGTTTTTTTCATGGACTTCGAAATCGAATTCGGCCCTTCAGGGCTTGTTATAGTAATTTCTCGAAATATTATCTATCTATCTCATATAAGAAAAAACTGTAGATTTTTCCTGTTTTATAATAAAGAACGAACTCTTGCCTACACTAACTTGTATAGGCAATTAAACCATACTACAGGCTGTTACAGTTGTTGTGTATGTATATATGTCTGTGTATATGTGTGTGTATGTACGTTTGTGTGTGTATGTTTGTGTATGTGTGCGTATGTATATGTGTGTGTATGTAAATATGCGTGTGTGTATGTGTGTATGTGTGTATTGTATGTATTGTGTGAATGCGTGTATGTGTGTATGTGCATATTTTGTGTATGTGTGTATGCGTGTACATTCGTGTGTTTATGTGTGTATTTGTGTGTCTTTATGTGCATTTGTATGTGTATGTTTGTGTTCCTGTAGGCGTTTGTGTGTGTTTATACGTGGGTATGAGTGTGTTTATGGGTGTAAACATAAACTTCATTAATCGGATATTTTAATATATCCTATATGGTCTAGAGGTTGGGATAGCTCTCACCCAGGAGGCTTGAGTTCAATTTGCGTATGGGAAATTTTTACTGATGATGATTTATTAAGGAACAGAATGAAAATTTCTTAATGTAAGAAAAATAATTCGTTTTAATTACAAAAGGTTTTTAACCCCATTAATTTCCTTCAAAATGAGCCATTGAACAACTCTCATGTTTAAAACGCAACAAAACTGCTATGGTATTTATGTGAGAACGGAAGTCTTATGGTAGTGAAGCTCTGCCTAGATTCTCATTATGACAAAATACAAAGCACTTTTTTACTTAAGCTCGAATAGTATTTTCTTACCAAATAACGACATTCTTGTAGCAGAGAAAATTAACCGAGATTTAGCCTATTGGAGGAAAAATATATTAAAAAAGCTGTCAGACATAAAAAATAAATATCTTTCAGTTTCCAATCATTGTTCTAGCGTTGAATCAACCAACACTTCAGATAGGAATGGGCATTTTTGCACTTTTTTGGAACAGAAGAATTCCAACACAAAGGATAGGATTGAATCTATTTCTTCAAATTTTTGTGGTCCTGTTCATGTTTCTCACAGTGACAGTTTCACTCCAAGCTCCTATATGCCAAAATGTAGCTCCAAAAACATAAACAAAACTTTTTTATTTTTGTTAAGACCCGTAGCAATGTTGAAATTTTTGTCAGGGAAATTACATCCAGCAACCCATGCCTGCCGTCCGATGAGGTCAAGGCAGAGGTGGCTAAACTCACCTTTGATTATTTAGCCTTGTTTACGATTATGAAAGTAATTGAGTATAAAATAAAATATAAGGCCAAAGGATATAAAAGCTTCAGCTATAGCTCTTCAATCACGCTTAATCATATTTTTAAGACATTAAAATTGCTGTCTTTTGGAATCCTTGCAACAGCTAGGATCGAACCTCAGTCCCGAATTTTTCTAGACGTGGCAGTACCCACTTTGCAGTTACAAGTTTTTCAATTTGGATATTTAAAATATATATGATGAGAGATAAGTAGCTCTTCTCTGAGACAAAAATTACATCATGGCCCAGATAGCTAACTGTCACTGAAAAAACATTATGTCGCCCTTTACATTTATCATATCTTAGATGAAACATATTTTGTTATAAGTATCTGATAATAAAATGGTAACTATACCCGCTTCTGATGCGGGTAACAGGGGTTCAATTCCTAGTGATGGGGAATTTGTATACATTATCTTTAAATATATCTGTACAGGCATATGGGTGAAATTCTTTCTTTGTTATAAAGAATGTTAAAAAACTAATAGAATATTCGCCTACCTATGGTCTCTATAAGCTAAAAGTATCTTGATTTCAAGAAACTCAATCGAAATACGGTTCCTGTATAACTTGTATCTATTTTTGCAATACATTTATCGAAATTTGCTGTTTAACTAAATGTTTCGGATACCATGGGGTAGAGTTTGTTCTTTACTATAATTATATTTCTTAACATTGGACGTTATCGTCTCTTACTAGGCTGCGAGCTACCGCTGCAACTCGGGTGATAATATCAGTTGCAACTTGGGTTCATTCTATGCTATATGATTACAAACAGGAAAAAGCCATTGGCTTTTTTGGTCTGGAAATACATATTAAATCTCACGTCAGGTAGTTATTATGTAATAACTACATCCAACGACTATGACGTCATTGATCAAAATTTTACTTAAAAAATTGAGTTTTTCGTAAAAAATCGATTCTATTCAAAAAAAATTATAAGTACAAATAGCACTAGATTTAGAGATTTCCTTTAAAATGAGCCATTGAACAATTCTCTACGATGTTCCAGTGCCAAGCTATTGGTGCAAAAGAAGAAAGAAAAAAATATGCCGTTTGTGGAGAATAACGTGGTTAAAGTAAATTTTCTTGATTTTCAAGCCAATACATGTTTTTTTTTTTTGTTATTCAAGCCAAAGGGCGGTAAGTTTCCTTTACTGGCGTTTTGGACATGGCGGTTCTAATGGTGTACTCTCTCATCATCTCTAATTTAGAGATAATTCTGTATTTATCTGAATATTCTTTCAAAACAACTGCTGAAACACAAGACCCGTTAAACTAGAATAAGAATTTCTTTTGGACACCTTAGTCAGTAACATTTGGTAGCATTCAGTAACTCATTCGGTAGCAATTGGTTGAAAAGCAATTGGTATATATATATATATATATATATATATATATATATATATATATATATATATATATATATATATATATATATATATATATATATATATATATATATATATATATATAATATATATATATATATATATATATATATATATATATATATATATATAATATATATATATATATATATATATATATATATATGTATATATATATATATATATATATATATATATATATATATATATATATATATATATATATATATATATACATATATATATATATATATATATATATATATATATATATATATATATATATATATATATATATATATATATATATATATATATATATATATATATATATATATATATATATATATTTTATTTCTGTATAAATTTTTGTATTAGCAATATTTTACTCTGAATGGGCCTTAATGTTTCCAAACGCAATTTTTGGCTCCTTTTTCATTAGCCCTAGGGATTGGTTCAGCGTTGAAAACAAACTTGAAGCAACAACTACAAATGTCCACTACCCTATTTCTTAAATGTAAGTTTTAGTATTAATTAGCTTCCACTTACTTTTTGAACATATCATTGCTCATATTAGTCATATTAAAAAAAGAAAAGAGAAAAAAATATCCCGTTTGGGGAGAATAACGTGGTTAAAGTCAATTTTCTTGATTTTCAAGCCAATATATTTCCCTTGCTGTTCAAGCCAAGGGACAGAAAGTTTCCTATACAGGGGTTTCGGACAAGGCGGTTCTAATGGTGTACTTTTTGTTTTGATCTGACTCCTTTGTTAGGAACTATGGGTTTTTATATTTCTTAACATTGGACGTGATCGTCTCTTACTAGGTTGCTAGCTACCGCTGCAACCCGGATGTCGGATCTAGTTTCAGAGCATTTTTCAATAGTTGTCTTGTACTTTTCAGGACAGCTTGTTCTACAACACAGAGCATTTTTTTCCAGATGTTCAGTAGAACAATTAGAACTGTTTAAAACACAGTTAGAAATACTTTCCGGGTTGCAGCGGTAGCTAGCAACCTAGTAAGAGATTAAGAAATATAAAAACCCATAGTTCCTAACAAAGGAGTCAGATCAAATTTTATTAAGGAGGAATCTTACAATGACATATACTAATAACCCTAACAGGTTCGTTTCCGCCATAATTGAAAAACATTGCTTTTCCTTCGCTGTTCATAGGTATACTTGTACATATATTTTTATTACTGCTACATAAACTGCAATTGCTCCTTCGAAAATTAATATAGGAATTTTATAAGAAGTACACCTCCGTATATTCACTGTCTTGTCTAGAATTTTCCATTGCATCTATAAACTGATCCAATGTTGCCAGTCTGTAGCTTGGAAGCTTTTCATTAAACTGACAATATTTCTTTTGGATATTACTATGAAGTTTTGCCAAAGCATTTCTAGCCAACTTTTCAACAGCATCCGCTCTTTCAAAGAGAATTTTAATCTGTAATTTTGAATACTTTTCGTAATCCTGGTAAAACTTTCGTAAAATGTTTCTCAATTTACGAAGATCAGCATGCATTTTTGCCATCTTCTTGGACATCTGAATGTAATTTTTTACTTTGTCCTTATGCGTTCTTTGGTAAAGCCTCACAGAGGTTTTAATTTTTTCATTATAGCTTTTGTCACCCCAGTATCTACCCACTATTCTGGTAGCAACTTTTTTCTTATGTTCGTTTCGGTAATCTTTATCATTATCATACTGTTCCTTGCTCTTTTGTTTGGCTGTCTCAATTTTTGCATGTCTATAAACTTCATCATTGTGATAACACTCCTTGCTGTTTTGTTTGGCTCTCTCAATTTTTACTTCTCGATACGCCTGGTTGGTTGAACACCTTTGCTTTTCTCTTTTCAAGATACTATTTCTGTTTTATTGTGTAGTTCTGTTTTTTCAAATTACGTATAACTCGCTTAGAAGGCATCTTATTACTAAACAATAAATAATTTTCTTATCTAATTAACATTTCTTAAGACTCGTATCAATTACCCATAACCTAACAAAAAAAAACTAATTTTTAAATTTTCAGGTATTTTGTTAGTTTGAATGAAAAGATTAAAATTATTGCTCAGATATCATAAATATTTTTGCAGTTTACAAAATAACTTTAGCGATTCTAAACTGAAAAAATAAAATATATAAGAAAAATTAAATTTTTTGGTCTGGAAATAGATATTAAATCCCTGGTCGGGCAGTTAGAACCTAACCAAAAATGAAACTAATTTTAAAATTTTTAGGTATTTTTCTAGGTTGAATTGAAAGATTCAAACTATTGCTCGGATACCATGGATGTTTTTGTAGTTTACACAAGCTGCAAAGAACGCATAAGGACAAATTAAAAATTATATTCAGAAGTAAAAAAAGATGGCAACAATGCAGGCTGATATTTTTAAATTGAGAAACATTTTACGAATTTTTTACCGGGATGAAAAAAATATTCAAAATTACAGATTAAAATTCTCTCTGAAAGAGCGGATTTTGTTGAAAAGTCGGCTAGAAGTGCTTTGGCGAAACTTCATAGTAATATCCAAAAGAAATGTTGCATCGTTAATGAAAATTTAATATATAGATATAAATGATATAAATAATTTACATTCACCACTCTTTTATTATTCTAATAAAAGAGCGGTGAATGCAATATACAGAGAGGTATATATTTATAATAATAAAATAAATACACATAAGCTAACTCCTAAATAAGATCCCTCTTGGACATGTCGGGCTATGCCCACATGTCCAAGGGGGGGGGGGGATCTTACTCGTAGTTAGCTTATGTGTATTACATTATTATGTGGATACGCCGTCTTTATTATCACTTTTATTAGCATCTCTCTTGAACAAACGTTGAATGGGGATATAGCATATTAGTTGTGTGGGAACTGAATCGTGATTTATCGAGTATTCAAGGTCCTTAGGGGTGGGTTAGTTCCCTAATTTCCGGCAACTGTGGAACAGTTTACAGATGTAATGGGAAATATTAGACGTCACTGTGAATGTATGGAGGCATAGCTGTCCTTTACTTAGTTTCAGCTTTATTCGATGATCGAGCCTATATTTACTAGCTACATCCAACGACTATGAAGTCATTGATCAATATTGTACATAAAAAATTAAGTTTTTCGTAAAAAATAAATTCTATTTAAAAAAAAACTAAGTACAAATGGCACTAGATCGAGAGATATCCTTTAAAATGATCCATTGAATAACTCTCTACGATATTCCCGTGTCAAGCTATCTGTGGAAAAGAAAGAAAGAAAAAAAGATGCCGTTTAGGCAGAATGTTGTAGAAGCTGCCACCTTTCTTGATTTTCAAGCCAATATATTTCCCTTGCTGTTCAAGCCAAGGGATAGAAAGTTATGGGAGTTATGGGTTTTTATATTTCTTAACATTGGAAGTGATCGTCTCTTAATAGGTTGCTAGCTACCGCTGCAACCCGGATGTTCTTTTATATACATGAGATCCTCTTTACTGACACATTTTATGATGAACTATGTCGATCCTTTATGTAAATGTTTCACTAGATGTCGTTCTTTACTATATGTTCTTTTATATAATTTAGGAATATGTCTTGCTTCTTTTCATAAAGTGAAATTGTTACTCAAACATTCTAAATATTTTTTCAGTTTATAGAATTTTTCAGGTTTTTTTCTCGTACCTTTTGCATTGTCTTAATATAAACACTATAATCTTAATTATAGTTAAGCTCTCTATAGAAGTTAGTATAGGGAATGGTTCATTCTTTATTATAAAAAAGTTTTTAAACCCAATACTATCCTTTAAAATGAGCCATTGAACAACTTTCTACGATGTTCCAGTGCCAAGTTATCTGTGGAAGAAAAAAGACAAAAAAAGGTGCGTTTAGGCAGAATGCTGTAGTAGCTGCCACTTTTCTTAATTTTCAAGCCAATATATTTCCCTTTCTGTTCAAGGTAAGGGACAGAAAGTTTTCTATATAGGGGTTTCGGACAAGGCGGTTCTAACGATATACTTTTTGTTTTGATCTGACACTTTTTTTTAGGAGTTATGGGTTCTTATATTTCTTAACATTGGACGTGATCGTCTCTTACTAGGTTGCTAGCTACCGCTGCAACCCAGATTTCAAATTTAAAAAAGAATGTCGTTTAGGTAATCCTTAGCTAAAATAATGAAGATTATATGAATGAACCACAAGGTTCAGATCCTTTGGACTTGAGTTCATTCTTTACTATTATTCGTTACCACGGACTCTTTAATTATCAATAAAACCATGATATCGATGTTACTTATGAAATTCCCATTTACAGTATCGATCCTTTATGTAAGATACAAAGAAAAAAAAATATCCCGTTTAGGCAGAATGTTGTAGTAGCTGCCACTTTTCTTGATTTTCAAGCTAATATATTTCCCTTGCTGTTCAAGCCAAGGGACAGAACTTTACTATACAGGGGTTTCGGACAAGGCGGTTCTAATGGTGTACTTTTTGTTTTGATCTGACTCCTTTTTTAGGAGCTATGGGTTTTTATATTTCTTAACATTGGACATGATGGTCTCTTACTAGGTTGCTAGCTACCGATGCAACCCGGATGATCTCTTACTAGGTTGCTAGCTACCACTGCAACCCGAAAATTTACTATAGTTAACTTGCCGATAAAATTTAGTATAGGCAAGAGGTCGTTCTTTATTATAATTTTAATTACAAAAGGTTTTTAACCCCATTAATTTCCTTCAAAATGAGCCATTGAACAACTCTCTACAATTTTCCAAAGCCATGCTATCTGTTGAATTACTAACCTATAGTATAATTAAGTGGCGTATAAAATTTAGTATTGGTAAGAGGTCGTTCTTTATTATAATTCCTTTTAAATAAGCCATTGAACAACTTTCTAAGATGTTCCAGTGCCAAGCTATCTCTGGAAAACAAGAAAAAAAATATCCCGTTTAGGCAGAATGTTGTAGTAGCTGCCACTTTTCTTGATTTTCAAGCCAAGATATTTCCCTTGCTGTTCAAGCCAAGGGACAGAAAGTTTACTATACAGGGGTTTCGGATAAGGCAGTTCTAATGGTGTACTTTTTGTTTTGATCTGACTCCTTTTTTAGGAGCTATAGGTTTTTATATTTCTTAACCTTGGACGTGATCGTCTCTTACTAGGTTGCTAGCTACCGCTGCAACCCGGATACTAACTACATCCAACGACTATGACGTCATTGATCAGTATTGTATATAAAAAAATAAGTTTTTCGTAAAAAATAATTAATTAAAAAAAAAATTAAGTAAAAAAAGCACTAGATCTAGAAATTTCCTTTAAAATGAGCCATTGAACAACTCTCTACGATGTTCAAGTGCCAAGCTATCTGTGGAAAAGAAGAAAGAAAGAAAAAAATATCCCGTTTGTGGAGAATAACTTGGTTGAAGTCAATTTTCTTTATTTTCAAGCCAAAATATTTTCTTTGTTATTCAAGCCAAAGGGCGTTAAGTTTCCTTTATAGGGGTTTCGGACAAGGCGGTTCTAATGGTGTACTTTTGTTTTGATCTGACTTGTTTTTAGGAGTTATGGGTTTTTATATTTCTTAAGAATGGAAGTGATCGTCTCTTACTAGGTTGCTAGCTACCGCTGCAACCCAGAGAGGTGTGGGTTCAAATCTTACCGCTGGTATACGATTATGATTTATGTACAAAAATCAAATATCTTTGAAAAGACTGCAGTGTGAAAAGACATCAAAAATGCAGTTTTTAGGGCAAAACTTTATTTTCTTTTAGAAATAATTTATTTTAAATAAAAAAGATTTTTAATCCAATTAATTTCCTTTAAAATGAGCCACTGAATAACTCTCTACGATGTTCCAGTGCCAAGCTATCTTTGGAAAAGAAAGAAGAAAGAAAAAATATGCCGTTTAGGCAGAATTTTGTAGTAGCCGCCACTTTTCTTGATTTTCAAGCCAATGTGTTTCCCTTGCTGTTCAAGCCAAATGACAGAAAGTTTCCTATACAGGGGTTTTGGACAAGGTGGTTCTAATGGCGTACTTTTGTTTTGATCTGACTTGTTTTTAGGAGTTATGGGTTTTTATATTTCTTAACATTGGAAGTGATCGTCTCTTACTAGGTTACTAGCTACCGCTGCAACCCAGATTTTGATCTGACTTTATTTATAGGAGTGCTGGGTTTTATATTTCTTAGCATTGGGCGTGATAGTCTCTTACTAGGTTGCTAGCTACTGCTGCAACGCGGATTCACATATATACTTATGAGAGGCAGCGTGGCCGAGTGGTCCAAGGCGCTGATGTCAGTCACCAGTCTTTTCAGACGCGCCGGTTCAAATCCTACCACTGGTATACGATTATGACGTCATTGATCAATCTTTAATATGAAATATGCAGTTTTTCGTAAAAAACTGATTCTATTTTAAAAATAATTTGTTTTAATTACAAAAGACTTTTAACCACATTAATTTCCTTTAAAATGAGCCATTGAAGAACTCTCTACGATGTTACAGTGCCAAGCTATCTATGGAATTACTAACCTATACTATAATTAAGTGGTGTATGAAATTTAGTGTACTCAAGAGGTCATTCGTTATTATAAAATACCGCTGCAACCTTACAAACAGGAAAAAGCCTACGGCTTTTTCTTCTTTGAAATACTAAGAGACAAACCTCAAACAATCAAGTAGCTAACTAATTCCAATGTATGCAATTGTTTGTTATTTCAATGATCGTCTTTTAATGTAATACAAACAGGAAAAAGCCAAAGGCTTTTTCTTCTTTGGAAGATTAAGAGACGAACCTCATAGATCTGGCAGCTAACTAAGTCCAACATACGTAATGGTTTGCTCTTCTAATGATCTTCCTTTGATATAATTTTCTATTCACGTCATAGTTCTAATAAAGTTATGACGACATTCGTTGTTTATCCGGTTTCAGCCAAGATGGTTCTAATGATGGGCTTTTGTTTTGATCTATTTTTAGGAGTTCAGGGTTTTTATATTTTTTAGCATTGGGCGTTATCGTCTCTTACTAGGTTGCTAGCTACTGCTGCAACCCGTATTCACATAGATAGTTACGAGAGGCAAAGTGGTCGAGTGGTCCAAGGCGTTGGCGTTATCCAACAGTCTCTTCGGAGGCCAGGGTTCAAATCCCACCGCTGGTATATGTGATTTTTCGTAAAAACTGATTCTATTTTAAAAATACATTGTTTTAAGTACAAAAGGTTTTTAACCCAATTAATTTCCTTTAAAATGAGCCATTGAACAACTCTCTACGATGTTCCAGTACCAAGCTATCTGTGGAAAAGAAGAAGAAAGAAAAAAATATCCCCTTTGTGGAGAATAACGTGGTAAAAGTCAATTTTCTTGATTTTCAAGCCAATATATATTCTTTGTTATTCAAGCCAAATGGCGGTAAGTTTCCCTTATAGGAATTTTGGACAAGGCGATACTAATGGTGTACTTTTTGTTTTGATCTGACTCTTTTTTTAGGAGTTATGGGTTTTTATATTTCTTAACATTGGACGTGATCGTCTCTTACTAGGTTGCTAGCTACCGCTGCAACCCGGATAATGGACTTGCCGAAAATTCAAAAAACTGAAGTAAGGACTGATAGAGAGAATAATGAAAAAGAGGCTTCAGAAAAAGAAATACTACAGAGAAAGAAAATGCTGCTGAAAAATAAAATTCTGTGGAAAAAAGGAAATGTTGCAGAAAACGAAAATACTTCAGAAAAGGAAAATTCTACAGAAATAGAAAATACTGCAGAGAAAAAAAGGCTGCATAAAAAAAATGCTGCTGAAAAAGAAAATGCTGCAAAAAAGCAAATTATCCAGAAGAAGAATCTTACCAAAGTGCGATAAAAAGTTTCCATATTTGGATGGATTATATAATTTAGTTACTTTTATAAAAAGTGATTATTATATGAAATGGAGACAAATTTTTTTTTTAGTGTTTGAGCACAATTCTACTCTTTGAATCGTAATAGATATAGTTACTATTCTGTAAACCGCAAAAATATTTCCCATGTCTCATCACCAATTCTGATGTTTTAATTGAAATGAGAGAAATACCGGAAAATTTTAAAAGATTAAACTAATTTTTAAATTTTCAGGTATTTTTCTAGTCTAAATTAAAAGATTAAAACTATTGTTCAGACACCATAAATATTTTTGCAGTTTATAACTTTAGCGATTCTGAACTAAAAACGAAAATAAAATAAAAATTAATTTTTTCAATTTTTACGTCACGTCGCTCATTAAGTCATATATGGTTATTAGTACACAATAGGTTTTAGATATTACGTCATGTCACTTATTACGTCATATATGGTTATTAGTAGATAATCGGTAAAATATTCGTTCTTTATTATAATCTGTATTATAAATTATTTTTTAAATTTTTACGTCAAGTCGCTCATTACGTCATATATGGTTATTTAGTAATATTTTATATTACTATATTTTATATTTCATGATTACAAAATGTAATTAGAGGTCGTTCTTTATTGTAAAATTATTATAAAATTATTCCAATGGTCGTCTTTTAATGGAAAATTTTAATATATTGGCCTTAAGTATAACTGTACTGGCCTACACTATAGTTAAGTGGCCTATAAAATTTAGTAGAGGCAAGAGGTCGTTCTCTATTATAAATTTTTCACCCAATTAATTTCCTTTTAAATGAGCCATTGAACAACTTTCTACGATGTTCCAGTACCAAACTATCTCTGGAAACAAAAGAAAAAAAGTATCCCGTTTAGGCAGAATGTTGTAGTAGCTGCAACTTTTCTTGATTTTCAAGCCAATACATTTCCCTTGCTGTTCAAGCCGAGGGACAGAAAGTTTTCTATACAGGGGTCTCGGATAAGGCTGTTCTAATGGTGTACTTTTTGTTTTGATCTGACTCTTTTCTCAGGAGTTAGGGGTTTTTATATTTCTTAACATTGGACGTGATCGTCTCTTACTAGGTTGCTAGCTACCGCTGCAACCCGGACCTTACTGTATTACAAACAGGAAAAAGCCTATGGCTTTTTCTTAATTGGAATAGTAAGAGACGACCTGGCCACAACCTACGATTATGACATCATTGATCAATCTTTAATATCAATTATAATCTTATTTTAGTTACTATGGGTTGGAAATTTGTTCTTTACTGTAATTTTTATTCCAATGATCGTCTTTTAATGTATTAACTTATACTATAAGTAAGTGGCGTATAAAATTTACTATAGGCAAGAGGTCGTTCTTTATTATATCGTCTCTTACTAGGTTGCTAGTAAAAAAAAAGCTAGTAAAAAAAGCCGCCATTAATCAAAAGGTTGGTGGTTCAAGGCCACCCGGGGTCGATTTCTTTTAGTTTGTAATTAAGCTATAAATAATACCATGATAACGATAATGCTTAGAACATTCCAATTTACAGTATCGATCCTTTATGTAAAAATTTCAATCGACTCAAAGCACTACGCAACTCATTTTAAAGGTAGAACTCTTTCTAATTGATTACAAACAGGAAAAAGCCTAAGGCTTTTTCTTCTTTGAAATAGTAAGAGACTAGCCTCAAACAATCAAGTAGCTAACTAAATCAAATGTATGTAATGGGTTTTTATTCCAATGATCGTCTTTTAATGGAAAATTTTAATATGTTGACCTTAAATATAACTGTACTAGCCTATATTATAGTTAAGTGGCCTATAAAATTTAGTATAGGCAAGAGGTCGTTATTTATTATAATACAGCTAACTCAGTCCAATATATCCAATGGTGTGCTTTTCTAATGATAGTCCTTTAATATAAACTATGGACTAAAGTTCGTTCTTTAATGTAATTTTGGGCAAGGCGGTTCTAATAGTGTACTTCTTATTTTGATCTGAATCTTTTTTTTGGGAGTTATGGGTTTTTATATTTCTTAACATTGGAGGTGATCGTCTCTTACTAGGTTGCTAGCTACGCTGCAACCCGGATTACTCTATTACAAACAGGAAAAAGCCTATGGCTTTTTCTTAATTTGAATATTAAGAGACGACCTGGCTACAACCTACGATTATGGCATCATTGATCAATCTTTAACATTAATTATAATCTTATTTTAGTTACTATGGGATGGAAGTTTTTTCTTTACTGTAATTTGATTAATGAATAATATTGATGTAAACATCTTTAATTCTCTCTTAATAAAAATAGTTCGTAGCTCAGAGGTAGAGCAATTGACTGCAGATCGATAGGTCACCAGTTCGAATCCGGTCGGACCCTTATTTTTCAGAAAATAATTATGGTTTAAAATCTATTAACTGTTCTTTTACCCTAAACAAGATTTTAATTTATGTCTAATATTAATCATTAAGGAAAATTCATCATCTATATAATGATTTCTTATAATGTTAATGTAATTTTATTTCTAGCTCTCTACAATGAGTTTCAGAAGAATTGTATTTACTAAAAAAATCCCTTTGCGAGAATAAGAGAATGAATAAAGATTAAGTAGGGTATGGGGATCGATCCCACGACTCCAGACAGAGCTAATTCTCTTACAACGCCATACCTAATTTAGTATAGCCAAGAGGTCGTTCTTTAGTATAACTCTAATATAAAACTATGATGACATTCATTATTTATCTAGTAGGGTTTCAGACAAGGTAGTTCTAATGATGTACCTTTGTTTTGATTTGACTCTATTTTTAGGAGTTTTGGGTTTTTATATTTCTTAGCATTGGACTGATCGTCTCTTACTAGGTTGCTAGCTACTGCTGCAACCCAAATTTACATATATATTATTTATGAGAGGCAGCCTGGCCGAGTGGTCCAAGGCACTGGTGTTAGCCACCAGTCTCTTCGGAGGCGTTTGTTCAAATCTTACCGCTGGTATTATGTTTGAAAGACTGCAGTGTGAAAAGACATCAAAAATGAAGTTTTTGGTGGAAAAATTTATTCTCTTTTAGAAATAGTTATTTTAGTTACTATAGATTTTTAACGCAATTAATTTCCTTTAAAATGAGCTATTGAACAACTATCTACGATGTTCCAGTGCCAAGCTAACTCTGGAAACAAAGAAAAAAAAATATCCCGTTTAGGCAGAATGTTGTAGTAGCTGCCACTTTTCATGATTTTCAAGCCAATATATTTCCCTTGCTGTTCAAGACAAGGGACAGAAATTTTACTATGCAGGGGTTTCGGATAAGGCGGTTCTAATGGTGTACTTTTTGTTTTGATCTGACTCTTTTTTTAGGAGTTAGGGGTTTTTATATTTCTTAGCATTGGACGTGATCGTCTCTTACTAGGTTGCTAGCTACCGCTGCAACCCGGATCTTCTTTGAAATAGTAAGAGACCAAACCTCAAACAATCAAGTAGCTAACGAATTCCAATGTATGCAATGGTTTCTTATAGTAATGATCTTCTTTTAATGTAATTTCGTAAGAAAAATGATTATATTTTAAAAATAATTTTTTTATAATTACAAAAGGTTTTTAACCCCATTAATTCCCTTTAAAATAAGCCATTAAACAACTCTCTACGATGTTAGTATAGGCAAGAGGTCGTTCTTTATTATAATATTCACGTCATAGCTCTAATATAAAGCTATGACGACATTCATTATTTATCTAGTAGGGTTTCAGACAAGGTAGTTCTAATGATGTACTTTCGTTTTGATCTTACTCTATTTTTAGGAGTTTTGTTATATTTCTTAGCATGGGACTGATCGTCTCTTACTAGGTTGCTAGCTACTGCTGCAACCCAAATTCACATATATATTTATTTATGAGAGGCAGCCTGGCCGAGTGGTCCAAGACACTGGTGTTAGCCACCAGTCTCTTCGGAGGCGTGGGTTCAAATCTTACCGCTGGTATACGATTATGTTTGAAAGACTGCAGTGTGAAAAGACATCAAAAATGCAGTTTTTGGTGGAAAAATTTATTCTCTTTTAGAAATAATTTATTTTAGTTACTATAGATTTTTAACCCAATTAATTTCCTTTAAAATGAGCTATTGAACAACCCTCTACGATGTTCCAGTGCCAAGCTATCTGTGGAAAAGAAAAAAAAAGAAAAGAGAAAAAAATATCCCATTTGGGGAGAATAACGTGGTTAAAGTCAATTTTCTTGATTTTCAAGCCAATATATTTCCCTTGCTGTTCAAGCCAAGGGACAGAAAGTTTCCTATACAGGGGTTTCGGACAAGGCAGTTCTAATGGTGTACTTTTTGTTTTGATCTGACTCCTTTGTTAGGAACTATGGGTTTTTATATTTCTTAACATTGGACGTGATCGTCTCTTACTAGGTTGCTAGCTACCGCTGCAACCCGGATTGCTAGCTACCGCTGCAACCCGGAAAATTTGATGATCGAGCCTTTATGTAACCCGGATTAAAAAATTATTATCATATCTTATATGTAACTTTTATTTTATAAGTCTTCGATAGTCTAATGGTAAGTATGCCCACTTGTTACCTGGGAGAAGGGGGTTCGATTTCCCGTCGGGGAGAACTTTTAATATGTTGAATTAAAAGCACTATCTTTTCAATTTAAAATTTAAAAAAGAAACTTGTTTATTTACATTCTAGCTAAAATAATGAAGATAATATGAATGAACCACAGTGTTCAGTTTCTTTGGACTTGAGTTCGTTTTTTAACTATAAATACAAACAGGAAAACGCCAACGGCTTTTTCTTCTTTTAAATAGTAAGAGACGAAACTCAAACAATCAAGTAGCTAACTAAGTCCAATGTATGGAATGGTTTGTTATTTCAGTGATCGTCTTTTAATGTAATTTCAGACAAGGTAGTTCTAATGATGTACTTTTGTTTTGATCTTACTCTATTTTTAGGAGTTTTGTTATATTTCTTAGCATTGGACTGATCGTCTCTTACTAGGTTGCTAGCTACTGCTGCAACCCAAATTCACATATATATATATTTATTTATGAGAGGCAGCCCGGCCGAGTGGTCCAAGGCACTGGTGTTAGCCACCAGTCTCTTCGGAGGCTTGGGTTCAAATCTTACCGCTGGTATACGATTATGTTTGAAAGACTGCAGTGTGAAAAGACATCAAAATGCAGTTTTTGGTGGAAAAATTTATTCTCTTTTAGAAATAATTTATTTTAGTTACTATAGATTTTTAACCCAATTAATTTCCTTTAAAATGAGCTATTGAACCACCCTCTACGATGTTCCAGTGCCAAGCTATCTGTGGAAAAGAAAAAAAAAGAAAAAAATATCCCGTTTGGGGAGAATAACGTGGTTAAAGTCAATTTTCTTGATTTTCAAGCCAATATATTTCCCTTGCTGTTCAAGCCAAGGGACAGAAAATTTCCTATACAGGGGTTTCGGACAAGGCGGTTCTAATGGTGTACTTTTTGTTTTGATCTGACTCCTTTGTTAGGAACTATGGGTTTTTATATTTCTTAACATTGGACGTGATTGTCTCTTACTAGGTTGCTAGCTACCGCTGCAACCCGGATATGTAATTACTAAATTACAAACAGGAAAAAGCCTATGGCTTTTTCTTAGTTGGAATAGTAAGAGACGACTTGGCTACAACCTACGATTGTGACATCATTGATCAATATTAAATATTAATTATAATCTTGTTTTATTTACTATAGGCTGGAAGTTTGTTCTTTACTGTAATCCTACGAACTGTTTGAAGTTTCTATAAAGTTTGTTAACACGAACTGATTGACAATACTGATGGTTAGAGTTCGGTCTTTAAGTTATCATATACTGTTAAAATTCTTTCTTATAGGAGCGTTTCTTGGTGTAGTGGTTAGCACTTCAGATATTGAATCCTGGGATTCGAGTTCAAATCCTGGTGAACGGTTCTTACGAAATGAAGCTTACTTATGCTACCATTTAAGTTTATGCCGCAATTCTTTCTTTTCAAAATTAAATTAGCTACTATCGCCTAGAGTTAGTTCTTTACCATATCGTAACAATTTGTTTTATAATAATAATTAATTTAGTTAATTACAAAAGGATTCTGTATACAGCAGTTTCCTTTAAAATGAGCCATTACACAGCTCTTTATTACAAGCACAAACTTTTTGATTCAATATTTAAGTTACTATGGGTTCAGCTCGTTCCTTATTGTAAAATGAGCCATTAAACAACTCTCTTCGATGTTCCATTGCCAAGCTATCTGTGGAATCACTAACCTATACTATAATATAATTAAGTGGCGTATAAAATTTAGTATAGGCAAAAGGTCGTTCTTTATTATAATTTTGCTCTCTCAATTTTTACTTCTCGATACGCCTGGTCGGTTGAATACCTTTGCTTTTCTCTTTTCAAGATACTATCTCTGTTGTTTGTGTAGTACTGTTTTTTTAACTTGCGTGCAGCTTGCTTGATTGAAACCATTATGTAATTATGAATGAGAACATTTACAGTTCTGACGCTTCTTATATAGTAATTATGACGTCACGGCGTAATGATTTTATTGACGTCATAGCGCAATGATATTATTTCATGACGTCTTCAGAAACCACAACATAATATCGTGTTTTTCTATTCACGTCATAGCTCTAATATAAAACTATGACGACATTCATTATTTATCTAGTAGGGTTTCAGACAAGGTAGTTCTAATGATGTAATTTTGTTTTGATCTGACTCTATTTTTAGGAGTTTTGTTATATTTCTTAGCATTGGACTGATCGTCTCTTACTAGGTTGCTAGCTACTGCTGCAACCCAGATTCACATATATATTATTTATGAGAGGCAGCCTGGCCGAGTGGTCCAAGGCACTGGTGTTAGCCACCAGTCTCTTCAGAGGCGTGGGTTCAAATCTTACTGCTGGTATAATGTTTGAAATACTGCAGTGTGAAAAGACATCGAAAATGCAGTTTTTGGTGGAAAAATTTATTCTCTTTTAGAAATAATTTATTTTAGTTACAAAAGGTTTTTAACCCAATTAATTTCCTTTAAAATGAGCTATTGAACAACTCTCTAAGATGTTCCAGTGCCAAGCTGTCTCTGGAAAAGAAAGAAAAGAGAAAAAAATATCCCGTTTGTGGAGAATAACGTGGTAAAAGTCAATTTGCTTGATTTTCAAGCCAATATATTTTCTTTCTTATTCAAGCCAAAGGGCGGTAAGTTTCCTTTATAGAGGTTTCGGACAAGGCAGTTCTAATGGTGTTCTTTTTGTTTTGATCTGACTCCTCTGTTAGGAACTATGGGTTTTTATATTTCTTAACATTGGACGTGATCGTCTCTTACTAGGTTGCTAGCTACCGCTGCAACCCGGATTTCAGTGATCGTCTTGTAATGTAACAATGTATGAAATTTTTTATATTCCAATGATCGTCTTTTAATTACATCCTAGCTAAAATAGGGAAGATAATATGAATGAACCACAGGGTTCAGTTCCTTTGGGCTTGAGTCTGTTCTTTACTATAACTACCGATTGAACCTGGATTATAAATTACAAACAGGAAAAAGCCTAAGGCTTTTTCTTCTTTGGAACAGTAAGAGACGATCCTCAAATAATCAGACAGCTAACTAAGTTTATAATTTGTTCTTTAACATAAACTTCATTAATCGGATATTTTAATATATCCTATATGGTCTAGATCTTGGGATAGCTCTCACCCAGGTGGCTTGAGTTCAATTTCCGTATGGGAAATTTGTACTTATGATGATTTCTTAAGGAATATAATTAAAATTTCTTAATGTAATAAAAACAATTTGTTTTAATTACAAAAGGTTTTTAACCCCATTAATTTCCTTTAAATTGAGCCATTGAACAACTATCTACGATGTTCCAGTGCCAAGCTACCTTTTGAATTACTAACCTATACTATAATTAAGTGGCGTATAAAATTTAGTATAGGCAAGAGGTTGTTCTTTATCATATTACTATAATAGCAGCTGAGACCTTTCTCTGTGCTTATTATATATTTAATAACCAAGGAACTAATATGGGCTGAGGAATGGAACAGCAAGAAAACATCCAGAGCTTATAAGATTTATAGTTTTTGCGCTTTAAATGGGATTACTGAAAGATCTAGTTTAATTCTTTGCTTATGAATTTAGTTCGATATTTATTTTGTGCCTACTTTAAATTAATTCCTTCAGTAAAAAAAAAGAAAAAATTGAGCAGAAGCTATGCTATGTAAACAACGTATTTGCACGTTTCAACAAAATTTGCCGACTGTTTCTAGTGAAATACGTTGAAGTATTAACATATTTTAACGGGTCAAGCGTCCCAATTTTCCTGCTTAACGTCTTGACATAGGTGTGACATAAGACGTTAACGTCTTAACGTCTTGACATAGCAAACCGACAAGATCGTTTCAATCGTTGCCTCATCTTACTAATTAGTCTCTGTGATGACATCTTTCAAAATGTATGCTCTAAATGTAATTTAGAGCTAATTTTTCTGTTGTTAATGTTCATTTGTATAACCATACGAAAACAATAAAATTAATTGCCTAATAATAATAACATTCAGTAAAATTCAGTAAAAAAAATTCAGTAAAGAAAATTCAGTAAAGTAAAATTCAGTAAAGTAAAAATTCAGTAAAGAAAATTCAGTAAAAAAAAATTCTGCATTCTTCGAGACCATGAATGAAGGAGAGGCATCAACAACCAAAGGAAAACCCCTTTCAGCATCATTATTATCAAAAAGTCGTAATAGAATGTTTGACTATTTCTTGTTAATTTAGTTATTTTCTTTTTATCGGTTGCCACCATGTTACTTCAGTGTTTTAATGAATAAATTTTCAGCCTAAATGGTCTATCGTCCAATATCTGGTAATATGCTGATTTACATCAGAAATATATAGATATAGACCTAGGCTATCTAAGTAATTGTTTGCGTTTTGTTGGTTTGCATTGCTTTTGGACTAATTTGTCATCAGCAGTTAGCTTCTAATGCCAAATAATCCCAGTTCGAAAAATAAAACAAATCAGAAAACTTTTATGTATAGGTCAGGGCTAAATTCAAACCATTAGGAGATACGGATAGGGACTGGGATGTAGCTTAGAAGGTAGTGATTATTATGTTTGAAAAGAAATTTGAATGGGGAATCGAGTGTTAATTTTTATTATTTTTTTTATGTCTGATTTCTGTGTTGAGTCAAAATATCACCAAGTATTTTACTTCACTAAAAGATTTCCTTGTAAATTTAGCAACTGACCGTATCAGACCGGCACTGCTTGCACAACTGGCGTTATCAGGTCAGCAGTGCTTGCATGCACTTCATATATGCTTCATCCAAGACTGTAGGCAATGTTTCAAACAGTTCGTGGTAACGAACTGTAAGTAAGGACCGATCCGGCTCAATAGAAACCAAAACTCTAAAAAACGGAATTTTGATACCTGTAGATACATAAAAAAAGTTTGATTTTTATGCTGATTCAAAATATTTGAGTTTCATTAAGTTTAGTCTTACCCATCAAAAGTTATGAGCCTGAAAAAATTTGCCCTATTTTCGAAAAAAGGTGGAAACTCTCCATAAAAGTGATAGTATCTTAATGAAAATCAAACCATTATATTCAGCGTATCAGAGAACCCTACTGTAGAGGTTTCAAGCTCCTATCTGCAAAATGTAGAATTTTGCATTTTTTTTTGCCAGAAGAAAGATCGCGGATGCGTGTTTATTTGTTTGTTTGTTTTTGTTTTTTTTCCTGGGGTGATTGTATCGATCCAGTAGTCAAAAAATATCGCGGGAGGGCTCATTTGAACAGAAATTAAAAGTTCTAGTTCCTTTTTAAGTGACCAAACAAATTGGAGGGCAACTTGGCCCCCTCCTACGCTCAATTTTTCCCAGAGTCACCAAATCAAAATTTTGAAATAGCCATTTTGTTCAGTACAGTCGAAAACCTATTAAATATGTCTTTGAGGATGACTTAATCCCCCACAGTCCCCAGGGGAAGGGCTGCAAGTTATGAACTTTGCTCATTGTTAACATATAGTATTTGTTATTTGGAAGTATGCTGACGTTTTCAAGAGGGATTTTTTCTGGTGGGGAGGGGTGTCGGAGAAGGGTGCTACGTGGGAGGACCTTTTCATGGAGAATATTGTTATGTGGGAAGCGACATTTCTGTGAGGGGGCACCAGATTTCTCAGCATTATTTTAAAAAAGGATCAGAAATTAAATAAAAAACAAGTTTTTTCAACTGAAAGTAAGGAGCAACATTAAAACTTAAAACGAACAGAAATTATTACGTATATTAGGAGTTCTCCCCCTAGTCAATACCTCGCTCTTTGCACTAAAGTTTGTTTATAACTACAACCATCATTTAGAACTTGTTCTTTTCTATGAAATTGTGAATTTAGCAAAACTTTATCGCATAATACATCGTAAATCGTTTTAATCACATTCTCTAACGTGAGCAGCTTAGCGCAGCGGAAGTGCGCTGGTTGTTCGCCCCAGAGAAGGATGGATCGAAACTTCATCGAACCTCACTGGGCCTAAGCTCTAGCGTTCTAATCTTCATCATTGTGATAACAGTCCTTGCTGTTTTGTTTGGCTCTCTCAATTTTTACTTTTCTATACGCTTTTCTGTTCGTTTTAAGGTTTGATATTGCTCCTTACTTTCAGTTGCAAGACTTGATTTTTTTATTATTTAATTACTTACAGATAGTAACATTCAATGGAAATTATGCGGAGAAGATTTTTTAAAGAAAAGTAAAGAGAATCAGTAAAGTAAAAATACGCAGAAATATTGTCAAATATACTTCAAAGTAAAAAAAACATGATGCAATCATATAAATGAATAAAAAATAAACCTCATGGGAACCGTGAACCAATACTTACACAAGACAGAATACAGCCCCCCCCCCCCTTCTCACCCATCTATATTCATTAAGAAATTCTTTAACCTATTTTTAAAAGAGGACACACCATTCTAGTGCTTTCCGGAAGACTATTCCATACCGAAACACCCACCTGCCTAAATACAAAACTAGACCTAGCAGTGTGTAGGCTACTAGGTCCGCAGAATTCCTTGTATCATAAGAATGGTACGAAGAATTCGATGATAAATCATCACAAAAATAATTAGGTGTTAATTTATTTAAACACCGATACACAAAAATACCGGTCTGATATTCCCTCAACTGCCCAACATTTAAAATATTAAAATGGTGATAACAATCCACTGTACTTTCACAATTTTCAAAATCACCGAGCAGGCGCAGTGCTTTATTCTGCACAATTTGTATCTGTTTCAAATTTACAACAAAATTACTAGCCCACACAGAAGGACCGTATACAATGTAAGGATGAATAAATGAATTATATAAATGTTTTCCCAACTGAAACAGGAAAAATATGTTTAAATCTACGAGTCCCCAAATTGATTATTAATTTAAACATTTCAGTTACTATGGCCTAGATTTTGTTCTTTATTACTGTTTTCAAAAGGAGTTTTTCTTCACTTTTTGGTTACTATGGGCTCTGGTTCGCCTTTCACTTGGTTGTGCCAACTACAGCAATTATGATTTTTCAATGCATATTTTAAACTTTTAGTTAGTATGGGCTTCGGTTTGACTTTTACTTGATTGCATCTATAGCTACAACCATCATTTAGAGCTCGTTCTTTACTATAAAATTGTGAATTTAGCTAAACTTTACCATATAATACAACATAAACCGTTTTAATCACATTCTCCAACGTGAGCAGCTTAGCGCAGCAGAAGTGCGCTGGGTGTTTGCCCCGGAGAAGGATGGATCGAAACTTCATCGAGCCTCGTTGGGCCTAAGGTCTAGCGTTCTTTGGTTAGGTTTCGATCCACCGACCTCTGAAGCTGCTATGAAGATTCTTATCACGAAAACTGTTCCACAGTTGCCAGTCTCTAATTTGGAAGCGTTTCATTAAACATACAACATTTTGTTTTAATATACTATGAAGTTTACCAGAGCAGTTTTAGTCGACTTTTCAACAACATCCGCTCTTTTAAAGAGAATTTTAATCTGTAATTTTGAATATTTTTTGTAATCCTGGTAAAACATTCGTAAAATATTTCTCAATTTACGTAGATCAGCCTGAATTTTTGCCATATTCTTGAACTTCTGAATGTAAATTTTTACTTCGTCTTTATGCGTTCCTTGGTACAACCTTTTAGAGGTTTTGATTTTTTCATTATAGCTTTTGTCACCCCAGTATCTACCCATTATTCTGGTAGCAACATTTTTTATATTTGTTTCGGTAATCTTCATCATTGTGGTAACACTCCTTGCTGTTTTGTTTGGCTCTCTAAATTTTTACTTTTCGATACACTTTTCTGTTCGTTTTAAGGTTTGATATTGCTCTTTACTTTCGGTTGCAAGACTTGTTTTTTTTTTATTATTTAGTTACTTACATATAGTAAAATTCAATGGAAAACACGCGGAGAAAACTTTTTAAAGAAAAGTAAACAGCCTCACTAAACTAAAAATAAGCAGAAAGATTGTCAAATATTCTTAAAAGTAAAAACTATTATATATGTTGCATCATCATGCATTTCATTATTTATTTTAACATTTCAGTTACTATGGCCTAGATTTTGTTCTTTATTACTGTTTTCAAAGCGAGTTTTTTCACTTTTTGGTTACTATGGGCTCTGGTTCGTCTTTCACTAGGTAGTGCCAACTACTGCAATTACGATTTTTGAAAACATGTTTTAATGTTTTAGTTACTATGGGTGTCGGTTTGTATTTTCCTTGATTGCATCTACAGCTACAACCATCCTTTAGAGCTCGTTCTTAAGTTTCCTATGTCAAAGTTTAAAACAAGGCAGTTCTAATAGTGTACTTTGTGCTTCTATCCGACATTATTTTTAGGAGTTATGGGCTAGTGCATTTCTTAGCATGGGATGTGATCATCTCTTACTAGGCTGCTAGCTACCACTACAACCCGGATATCATAAATGAATACCAGTGTCTTTAATCTGGGAAGGTGATTTTTTCTATAAGACGTTTTCTGCATTCCCCCTCTTCGATTGAAAAAAAAAATTCGTGGTATTTTCATTGAAAAGGGGCTGATTTTTTTTTTTTTTTTATATAGTTTACAAATGTTGATGGCGAAAAAGCCAATAACCACTTGCCATAATTAAAGTGCCCAAGCCGGATTAAAGTCCCCATGCATTTTTTTTGGAAATAGTCCGTAATTATTAACTACTGAAACTTGATTTTTTTTTGTATTTGTTTTAGTAATCTTCATCATTGTGATAACACCCCTTGCTGTTTTGTTTGACTCTCTCAATTTTTACTTTTCGATACACTTTTCTGTTCGTTTTAATGTTTGACATTGCTCTTTACTTTCAGTTGCAAGACTTGTTTTTTCATTATTTAATTACTTACATATAGTAATATTCAATGGAAAACATGCGGAGAAATCTTTTTAAAGAAAATGAAATGGTAAATTTCTGTTTTCTTGATTCATTGATGTGAAAAATTTGTGTACCCGTGCATCTTTTTCATTAATTGGACCTTCTGAGTGGCATTCAAAGCAGCCAGAATTATGTCGAAAGATATTAGTAAAATGTTACATTTTTATCTAATCCTACTTACCTGGCTGAGAAGCTGGCTAGATCATAAAGGAGGCGATCCCAGGGTGAGGCCTTTCCATTGCACGTTGAAATGGCTGACCTATGTGATTACCCCAAATGGGGGTAACTTAAAAGCGTAATTTTGGTAGTGGGTGCTGCGTTCTCGTGGACCCCTGTCCATACTTTGAAAATTATTTTCATTTTGGCCCCTTTTATTTGTCACAGATTTTGAAGTTGAAAGGAAAAAGTAGAGAATTTGATGTTGTTCAAGACAATAACGAGACATGTCAAATTCATCATTGGGCCCTTTTTAAAATTGTAGTTTGTTTTGGCTCTGGTTCGCCTTTCACTAGGTTGTGCCAACTACTGCAATTATGATTTTTCAAAACATGTTTTAAACTTTTAGTTAGTATGGGCTTCAGTTTGTCTTTTACTTGATTACATCTACAGCTACAACCATCATTTAGAGCTCGTCCTTTACTATAAAATTGTGAATTTAGAAAGAAAATCCCTTATAATACATCATAAACTATTTAAATCACATTCTCTAGTGTGAGCAGCTTAGCGCAGCGGAAGTGATTTGGGTATTTGTCCCGAAGAAGGATGGATCGAAATCTCATCGAACCTCGCTGGGCTTATGGTCTAGCGTTCTTTGGTTAGGTTTCGATCCACCGACCTCTGAAGATTCTTATCAAGAAAACTGTTCCTCAGTTGCCAGTCCGTACCTTGGATGCGTTTCATTAAACATACAACATTTCGCTTGGATATTACTATGAAGTTTTACCAGATCATTTTTAGTCGACTTTTCAACAACATCCGCTCTTTTAAAGAGAATTTTAATCTGTAATTTTGAATATTTTTTGTAATCCTGGTAAAACATTCGTAAAATATTTCTCAATTTACAAAGATCAGACTGCATTTTTGACATGTTCTTGGACTTCTGAATGTAAATTTTTACTTCGTCTTTATGCGTTCTTTGGTACAACCTCGTAGAGGTATTGATTTTTTCATTATAGCTTCTGTCACCCCAGTATCTACCCATTATTCTGGCAGCAACTTCTTCTTATATTTGTTTCGGTAATCTTCATCATTGTGATAACACTCCTTGCTGTTTTGTTTTGCTCTGTCAATTTTTTCTTTTCGATACGCTTTTCTGTTCGTTTTAAGGTTTGGTATTGCTCCTTACTTTCAGTTGCAAGACTTGTTTGTTTTATTATTTAATTACTTACAGATAGTAATATTCAATGGATAACATGTGGAGAAAATTTTTTAAAGAAAAGTAAAGACCCTCACTAAACTAAAAATAAGCAGAAATATTGTCAAATATTCTTCAAAGTAAAAACTATTATATATCATATCTATATGAGCCATCCTACTGTTATCTCTTTATGCTTGTTTGTGATCCTCTCACCCTCATGTAGCCTAATTTCTATTGTTTTTTTGTCAGTCCAGCACACCTGCAGCTCATGTAATAGCAATTGGTGCCACATTATACTTTGGTCCAGTATTTTGGATAATTTTTGCCATCCCACTGATATTTCTATGTGTGCATTTATTATGTGCGATAATTATGGGTGATTTCTCTTTTCTTTTGAATTCTTCTATTCTTAATTCAGTTATATTTGATCAACCAAGTAGGGCTGGTAAACAAGGGACTTACACACTTGACCCTACCCTTGAATCTATGGTTGATTCTAGCTGCAATTATCACACTACCATTGATTATTGTGATAAAGTTATTCCCTCACTGTCTTTAAATTGTAGCTTCAATGTATTTTGTTTGAATGTGCATGGGATAAGAGATAAGTGGGATAGTCTGAAATCGTGTTTGTGGTCTGATAATTCTTGCGCTTTTGATGTAATAGGTTTAACAGAAAGATGGTTATCTGATGGTGAAAATTTTACAGCCTATGATTTGCATGGTTATGTTGCTGTCCATATCCCCAGAATGGTAACAAAGTGCTCAGGGCGCATTTCTTTATTTATAAAGTCTGATATTGAGTTTAGAAGAAGGTCTGACCTTGAATCCTTGTTTACATCAGTAGTGTCAAATAGTAGGACAGTTTATTCTCTTGTTATTGATCTGAAAAGCCAGTTTGCATTTGATACTGTTTGTTTGTTTTATAAGTCTTTTCCAACACATCTGTTCTTCCACAGATAAAGAAATTCCACAGGGTGAGTCTCCTTTTAGAACTTCCACAGATAAAGAAATTTCTAATTTAATACATAGTCTTCAGAGTAATGATTGGTCTAGTGTTCTTGAAGCTAATGATGTCAATTGTGCAACAAATTTATTTTTGCGTCGTATGGGAGCTCTGTTGGATAAGCATTTTCCTCTTAAAAAGAGGCCAAGGAATTCCATACCCAAATGTCCATGGATGTCTAGAGGTCTGATCAATGCTACACATATGAAGGCGTCTCTGTTCAAGGCTGCATGTAAAAGTAAGACACAGGATGATCTTTTGAAGTATAAACTATAAAAATGTGCTTACTTCTTCAGTACGTGCAGCCAAAAAGCTCTGTTTTTCGCGTCGAATTGATGAGTGTAAGGGGAATTTGCGTAAGGTTTGGACTGAAGTTAATGGAGCTCTTTCCCGCAAGAAGCTCAAACAGTCCCCCCCCCCTCTTGTCGTTACAGGAAAGCTGATGGATCTTTTGTGGACAAAAATTCTTCAGCAAGCGCCTTCAATTCGTATTTCACTACACTTCCTTCAGTTCCTATTCCACCCCTTAGCAGAGTAAGTAGTTTTCGCTTAGCAGAAAAGTCATTTTTCCTTCTCCCATGCAGTGATACCGAAATTTCTAACATTATTTCTCAGCTTTCAAGTAGCCGTTCAGTTGATGGTTTTGGTTTGAGCTGTAATGTTCTTAAAAAAAAGTGGTCAGTTTGTTTTTAACCCCATCTCACACATAACTAACCTCTCTCTTTCTTCTGGTGTTTCTCCTCATTTATTTAAAGTTGCTAATGTTGTACCTTTGTTTAAAAAAGGTGATTCATCTCTAATTTCAAATTATAGACCTATTTTTCTCCTTCCTGTAATCTCTAAGGTTGTTGAAAAAGTAGTGTATTGTAGACTCTCTTCATTTGTATTTAGTACTAATATGACAGCGGGAAATTCTCTCATAACTAACCATCAGTATGGCTTTCGTCCCAGTTTTTCTACCTTGCATGCACTCTCAGATGCAACAGAGTTTCTGCGTGTTAATCTTGACAAGAGCTTGTGTGTTTTGGGTCTATTTCTTGACTTTTCAAAGGCATTTGATATGGTCGTTCACTCTGTTCTTTTGTCTAAATTATCTTCATTTGGAGTGCATGGAGTCCCACTTTAATATTTTAGGTCTTACCTCTCAGGGAGATCTCAGTATGCTTCGGTTAATGGTACTTCTTCCTCTTCCTTGCCTATTTTGAAAGGTGTCCCACAGGGCTCTGTGCTTGGACCACTTTTGTTTTTAATTTATATTAATGATATTGTTGATGGTCTTCATCCCCTCGTGCACCCTATTCTTTTTGCTGACGACAGTAACTTTTTCATTGCTGCAGTGGACCTGCCATCTGCCACTTCCCTAGCTCAAGGTCTTCTTGATAAAGTAAAAGAATAGTGCTGGTCAAATGGTATGACTCTCAACAGCAAAAAAGTGCCATTGTACGCTTCAGGACCCCTTATCGTATGAGAAACGCAAGGGAGCCAACCATCCTGACTTATTGGAATGATATTATGCCGCAAGCTACTATAGTGAAACTTCTTGGTGTGTATCTCGACTGTTTTCTTTCTTTTAAACCCCATATAACTCAAACCCGTTCCCTTGTCCTCCACCAATCTTCAATGTTATACAGGGTTGACTCATTTCTTCCCCCCCAGATGTTATGCTTTCTCTTTATTATGCTTTTATTTTTCCTTATCTTTCTTATTGCTGCTCTGTCTGGGGAAGTACTAATAAATCTCTTCTCTGCTCACTTCAAAGAGCCCAAAATAGGGCAGTGAAGGCTACTTTTCTTCTACCTCGTTTTTACCCTTCCTCTGATCTTTATAATGATACCGGAATAGCTCCGCTTGATCGTATTGTGGGTAAAAGTTACCTTTATTTAGCGCATTCTGCTTTTCTAGGTACACTTTTACCGTCTCTGTAGCAGTTTTTCTTTCTGTCAGGCTCAGGTAGGTACTCTTCTTTTTTACGTAGCTCTTATCGCAGATTCATTTTACCTAAACGATCATCAACAGCACGTCAGAGGTCTCCTGTTTATAAATCAATTTTACTATGGAAATCCATCCCTCCTGATGTCCCTCTATCTTTTTCTGCAAAGGCAGCTTCTCACCGGGTCTTTCCAGTATAGTAATTTTTTTCCCCTTTTTTTTTGTTTTGAATTCAATCCAAATTGAATATATTTTTCTGATTTTTAATTTTTTTTTTTTTTTTTTTTTATTTAATCCTAATTTTTAATCTCTTTTCTTCTTTTAATTATTTTTTTTTCAGTTACATGTTAAGTTTCCTTCCAAATCCCCTATTTTCATAAATGTCTCTTGATCCAGTTTTTTTTTTTTTTTTTTTTTTTTTTTTTTTTTTTTTTTTTTTTTTTTTTTTGTGCTTTATAACGTCTTATTTTGTTTTGTTGGCCCTTTACAAGCTGAGCTTCTTGGGCGTGTAAAAACTTTACGTTTGTAATTGTTTTTTTTAGTCCACCAGTATTTTCTTCGTCCACCGTATTTAATCTTTCGTCCACCCATATTTTCTCTATTCCATTTCGGTTTGGACATCTACCTTTTCGTCTGTTTCCAAATCTCTCCAAATACTTCAGAATAAAGCAATGAGGATTCTTTTTAATGTTGATTGCAGATCTTCAGTTAGACACCTATATGGGACATCAGGAATTTTCTCTTTGGACCAACTTCATTTAATTTCTATCTCTAGTATTTGTCACGATTATCAATATAGTAATTTACCTGTAAAATTATCCGGCATTTTTCAAACTAATTCCCAATTTCATAATTATCCTACTACCCATCGTTCAGACTTTTCGTGCGAAATTTGCCCGACATCGAGAGCGGGATTAGGCATCCGTTACACTGGCCTAAAAATCTGGAACCCAATTCCAGCATCAGTTCAAGATTGCAGCAACAAGCGACATTTTCTAAGACTGGTGAAGAAATATCTTATGACATGCTAAGCATTTTGTTCATTAGGGTTTTCTTTTTCGTTGTAGTAAAATTTAGTTAGAAAATGGCTGTGTATTTTTGTTGGCAATATTTTTCAGCGCTAAAGTATGCCAACAGGCATGTGCACTGTTTTGTGACATTTATTTATGTATGTGTTATAAATAAAAATATTCTACTCTACTCTAGTATTAATAAATATATTGATTGATTGATTGATATGTGTTGCATCATCATGCATTTGATTGTTTATTTTAAAATTTCAGTTACTATGGCCTAGATTTTGTTCTTTATTACTGTTTTCAAAACGTGTTTTATCACTTTTTGGTTACTATTGGCTCTGGTTCGCCTTTTACTAGGTTGTGCCAACTACTGCAATTATGATTTTTTAAAACATGTTTTAAACTTTTAGTTACTATGGGCTTTGGTTTGTCTTTTACTTGATTGCAGCTATAGCTACAACCATCATTTAGAGCTTGTTCTTTACTATAGAATTGTGGATTTACCAAAAATAAATATGATGATTTATTTTAACATTTCAGTTACTATGGCCTAGATTTCGTTCTTTATTACTGTTTTCAAAACGTGTTTTTTTTCACTTTTTGGGTACTATGGGCTCTGGTTCGTCTTTCACTAGGTTGTGCCAACTACAGCAATTATGATTTTTCAAAACATGTTTTAAACTTTTAGTTACTAACAGCTTCGGTTTGTCTTTTACTTGATTGCAGCTTAAGCTACAACCAATCATTTAGAGCTCCTTCTTTATGTTGATTTAAAAGTTGTTCTTATGTTGTTCTTTCTCTGATGATCTATTTTAACATTTCAGTTACTATGGCCTAGATTTCTTTCTTTATTACTGTTTTCAAAACGTTTTTTTTCACTTTTTGGTTACTATGAGCTCTGGTTCGCCTTTTACTATGTTGTGCCAACTAATGCAATTAGGATTTTTCAAAACATGTTTTAAACTTTTAGTTACTAACAGCTTCGGTTTGTCTTTTACTTGATTGCATCTACAGCTACAACCATTATGTAGAGCTCATTCTTTACTATAAAATTGTGAATTTAGCTAAACTTTACCATATAATACATCATAAACCGTTTTAATCACATTCTCTAACTTGAGCAGCTCCCAACCTAACCTCACATTGTCTAACGGGAGCAGCTTAGCGCCGCGGAAGTGCGCTGGGTGTTTGCCCCGGAGAAGGATGGATTTAAATCTCATCGAACTTTGCTGGGCCTAAGGTCTAGCGTTCTTTGGTTAGGTTTCGATCCACCGACCTCTGAATTTGCTCTGAAAATTCTTATCAAGATATTTGGTTTGCTCGGTTCTGATATTTTCTTGATTGTATTACGTTTAGCTTACGTTCGTTCATCAAGCTTGTGCGCGAAACTGTAGTTTTTTGTAAAAATTGATTCTATTTTTAAAACTTTTTTTTTAATTACAAAAGGCACTAGCTATAGTAATTTCCTTTAGAATGAGCCATTGAACAGCTCTCTACCATTTTCCAGTGCCCAGTTAGCTGAGGAGAAAGAAAACATGGGGGGGAAAGGCTGTCGATTCAGAATATCGCAGTTAAAGCAAAGTTTCTTGTTTTTGAACCCAACATATTTTCTTTGCTGTTTAAGCCAAGAGACTGTAAGTTTCCTATGTAAGAGTTTCGAAAAGGCAGTTCTAATAGTGTACTTTGTGATTCGATCTGACTCTATTTTTAGGAGTTATGGGTTATTGTATCTCTTAGTATGGGACGTGGTCGTCTCTTACGAGGTTGCAAGCTACCGCTGCAACCCGGATATCTTGTTGAAAGATAATCGTGTATAAATATTGTATTCACTTATTACGTAATATATAATAATAACCTACGATTATGACGTCATTCATCAAGCTTTTACATGAAAATGCAGTTTTTTTTGTAAAAAGTGATACTATTTTAAAATCTATTTGTTTTTTAATTACAAAAGAAACTAGATACAGCAATTCCCTTTAAAACGAGCTATTAAACAGCTCTCTGTGATTTTGTCAGTGCCCAGATAGCCGAGAGGAAAAAAAGGAGAAAAGATGCCGTCGATGTCTTCAAGATGCCTTCAAGCCACTTTTCTTGTTTTTCAAGCAAGCATATTTTCTTTGTTGTTCAAGCCAAAAGACTGTAAGTTTCCTGTGTAAAATTTCAAACGCTGCAACCCGGATATCATAAATGAAAACCAGTGGCTTGAAACTGGGAAAGCGATTTTTTCTATGAGACGTTTTCTGAATTCCCCGTCTTGGATTCAAAAAATTTTTTGGTATTTTCATTGAAAAGGGGCTGAATTATTTTTTTGAAATTTTATATAGTTACAAAGGTTGATGGTAAAAAAGCCAATAACCACTTGCCATAATTAAAGTGCCCAAGCTGGATTAAAGTCCCCATGCATTTTTTGGGAACTAGTCCGTCTTACTAACTACTGAAATTTAAATTGAACCAAGATTCGAGTAGAATTACTAAAGCGATTGTTTTTGGCCTTACATGGCTTGGTTCTGAAGTGAGTTACAGGCAGTAGCAGTAGTAATGACTAAAGCCCTCTTTGGTTGTTAACGAGAAAATAATTAACATAATCAGTAGAACGGCCACTGGGTTCTCAGATAATAAAGTTTCGACTATTTAGTCAAATTGTTAAGAGATTGAGAAATCCCTGATTTTCTTGTCTCAAAAAGGTAAATTTGTATTCAAACGATTAAAACGTTTGCCTATGAAAATGAAACGATAAATTGCTATTTTCAAAAGTAATTTAGAGACTTGATTCATTGATGTGAAAAATTTATGTACATATGCATCTTTTTCATTAATTGGACCTTCTGAGTGGCATTCAAAATAGCCAGATTTATGTCGAAAGATGTTAGTAAAATGTTAGATTTTTAGCTAATCCTACTTACCTGGCTGAAAAGCTGTCTAGATCATGAAGGAGGCGCTTCCAGGGTGAGGTCATTCCATTGTACATCGGATTGGTTGGCCCCTGTGCCCAAATGGGGGTAGCTCAAAAGCGTAATTTTGGTAGTGGGGGCTGTGTTCTCGTGGACCCCTGTCCACAAATTGAAAAGTATTTTCATTTTTGCCCCTTTTATTTGTCACACATTTTGAAGTTGAAAGGAAAAAGTATAGAATTTGATAATGTTCAAGACAATAATGAGACATGTCAAATTCCTCATTGGGCCCTTTCGAAAAAGTAATTTGTTGATAAGCTTACATGTTTGAAATATTACTGAAGAATTGTGCCTACAATCCAAAGCATATGAGAGAGCTGAGCGTATTCTCTATCATAGGCAGCGCAATAGCGCTGCCTAAGTAAAGAACGATGTTGGCACAATGTATTATTTTTTCCATACCCCGGCACTTTGTATCGAAGGAGTTGTCGTAGAAACTTCGAAAAGGGCTCATTCGATTGGAAATTGGAGTGGCTAGTGTCCTTTTTAATAGTCGAAAGTGATAAGACGGCAACTATCCAATCAAAATTTTGAGACAGCCATTTTGTTCGGCGTAGTTGATTTCCAGATAGAAAATGTGTTTTTGAGGAAGACACTCCCCCACTACCCTCGGGGCAAGGGTTTTAAGTTATTCCTTGAGGTCACGTAAGAACGATGTTGGCACAATGTATTATTTAGTTTTTTTCCTTTAGAGCAGGGCACTTCGCATCGAAGAAGTTGTAGTAGAAACTTCGAAAAGGGCTCATTCAATTGGAAATTGGAGTGGCTTGTGCCCTTTTTAATAGTCTAAAGTGATTGGACGGCATCTAACACTCCATCCAAGCCAACCATTTTCCCAAACATATCCAATCAAAATTTTGAGATAGCCATTTTGTTCCAAACAGTTTAAAGTTCAGGAAATTATACCTTTGAGCTGGACACTCCCCCAACAGTCTTCAGGGCAAGGGTTATAAGTTATGCCCTGGGGGTATATAAGGTTTTTATTGAAATCTTTGTCGTAGAAACTTGAAAAAGGGCTTTCAATTTTCACCCCTTCTACCCCCACCATTTCCCGAAACACATCCCATCAAAATTTTAATATAGCTATTTTGTTCAGCGTAGTTGATTTCCAGATAGAAATTATGTTTTTGAGGAGGACACTCCCCCACAGCCTTCAGGGCAAGGGATGTAAGTTATGCCCTGGAAGCATATAAGGTTTTTATAGAAGGCGTTGTCGTAGAAACGTCAAAAAAGGCTCATTCCATGGGAAATTCAAAGGGCTAGTGCCCTTTTAATAGTCGAAAGTGATTGAAGGGCAACTATCCCCCCTTTCTCGCCCCCCTTTTCTCCAAACACATACAATCAAATTTTTTAGCCATTTTATTCAACATAGTTTTAAGTCCTATAAATTAGGTCTTTGAGGATGACAACCCCCTCACAGCCCTCAGGGCAAGGGTTGTAAGTTATGCCCTGGGGGCAAATAAGGTTTTAATAGAACTCGTTGTCGTAGAAACTTCAAAAAATGCTCATCTGATTAGAAATTGAAATGGCTAGTACCCTTTTTAATAGTCGAAAGTAATTGGAAGGCAACTAACATCCCTTCCACGCCCACAATTTCCCCAAACACATCCAATCAAAACTTTGAGATAGCCATTTTGTTCCAATTTAAAGTTCAGGAAATCAAACCTTTGAGCAGGACACTCTCCCCACATTCTTCATGGCAAGGGCTATAAGTTATGCCCTAGGGGCATATAAGTTTTTATTGAAATCTTTGTCGTAGAAACTTGAAAAAGGGCTCATTCGATTGGAAATTCAAAGGTCTATTGCCCTTTTTAATAGTCAAAAGTGATTTGAGGGCAACTAACCCCCCTCTCTCGCTCCCCTTTTCCCCAAACACTTCCAATCAAATTTTTTAGATAGCCATTTTGTTCAGCGTTCTTGATTTCCAGATAGAAATTGTGTTTTTGAGGAGGGTACTCCCCCACAGCCCTCAGGGCAAGGGTTGTAAGTTATGCCCTGGGGGTATATAAGGTTTTTATAGAACGCGTTGTCGTAGAAACTTCAAAAAGGGCTTATTCGATTGGAAGTTGAAATGGCTAGTGCCCTTTTTAATAGTCGAAAGTGATCGGAAGGCAACTAACATCCCTTCCACGCCCACAATTTCCCCAAACACATCCAATCAAAACTTTGAGATAGCCATTTTGTTCCACGCAGTTTAAAGTTCAGGAAATTGTAGCTTTGAGCAGGACACTCTCCCCCACAGTCTTCAGGGCAAGGGTTATAAGTTGTGCTCCGGGGCATATATGGTTTTTATTGAAGTCTTTGTCGCAGAAACTTGAAAAAGGGCTCCTTCAATTGATAATTCAAAGGGCTAGTGCCCTTTTTAATAGTCAAAAGTGATTTGAGGGCAACTAACCCCCCTCTCACGCCCACCTTTACCCCAAACACATCCAATCCAAATTATAAGATAGCCATTTCATTCAACGTAGTTGTAAGTTTTGGAAATTAGGTCTTTAAGGATGACAACCCATCCCCCCAGCAACCCTCAGGGCAAGGGTTGTAAGTTATGCCCTGGGAGCATGTAAGGTTTTTATAGAAAGCGATGATGTAAAAACGCTAAAAAGGGCTCATTCAATTGAAAATTGAAAGGGCTAGTGCCCTTTTAATTGTCGAAAGTGATTGAAGGGCAACTAACCCCCCTCTCACGCCCACCATTTTCCCACACACATCCAATCAAAATTTTGAGATATTCATTTTGTTCAATGCAGTGGAAAGTTCTTGAAATTATGTCTTTTAGGATGATAACCCCCTCATAGCCCTCAGTGCCAGGGTTGTAAGTTAAGCCCTGGAGGCATATAAAGTTTATATAGAAAGTTGTTGTGGAAATTTCAAAAAGGGCTACTTGGATTGGAAATTGAAATTGCCCTTTTTAATAGTCGAAAGTGAGTGGAGAGTAAATAACCCCCCTCTCACGCCCACCATTTCCCCAAAAACATTCAATCAAAGTTTAGAGATAGCCATTTTGTTCAACGTAGTTGAAAGTTCTGGAAATTATGTATTTAAGGATGACAAACCCCCCAGAGCCCCAAGAGCAGAGGTTGTAAGTTATGTCCTGGGGGCATATAAGGTTTTTATAGATAGAGTTGTCGTAAAACTTGAAAAGGGGCTCATTCATTTGGAAATTGAGAGGGCTAGTGCCCTTTTTAATAGTCGAAAGTGATTGGAGGGTAACTAACCCCCCCTCTCACGCCCGCCATTCCTCCAAACACATCCAATCAAAATTTTTAAATAGCCGTTTTGTTCAGCGTAGTAGAAAGTTCTGGAAATTAGGTCTTTGAGAATGACACCCCCCGCAGCCCTCTGGGCAAGGGTTGTAACTTATGCCCTGGGAATATATAAGATTTTATTGAAAGTGTTGTTGTAGAAACTTCAAAAGGGCTCTTACACCCATCATTTTCCAAAACGCATCCAATAAAAATTATTAGATAGCCATTTTGTTTAACGTAGTTGAAAGTTCTGGAAATTAGGTCTTAGAGGCTGACAACCACCCTAACAGCCCTTAGGGTAAGGGTTGTAATTTATGCCCCGGGGGCATATAAGGTGTTAATAGAAAGCGTTGTTGTTTCAAAAAGGGCTCATTCGATTGGAAATCGAAAGGCCTAGTGCCCTTTTTAATAGTCAAAAGTGATTGGAAGGCTTGACATTTTTATAGTAAAGATCGATGTGGGTATAATGAATCTTTTTTTATGTTGTTGTTTAGACCAGGGCACTTCGTATCAAGGGAGTTGTCGTGGGAACTCCGAAAAGGGCTCATTCGATTGAAAAAAGAAAGGGCTGATGCCCTTTTTAATAGTTGAAACTGATTGGAGGGCAACTAATCCCCCTCCCACGCCAACCCTCCCATTTGCCCATTATGTTTGAAAACTAAATGTTGCCTTAAGATTAAGTCAAATTGCATTTTTGTATATTGGGAATTAACGCTAATTCCCAATAAGGCATCTCAGCAGTATCCCAAGAACGACTGAGGGTGTTATGTTCAGACTTTCGGGGCTACTTCTGCTCTTAAAATTTAACCGATTCAAAATAGCGTAAGTGTATCCAAGCTATCAAAGAAAGTAAACAGCTTTTTTTGCGAATGGTATCAAGTTTTCTATTTCAGGTCAACTAGAGGAGGTATGAAACTAAATTAAACACTACTACTTGTGTCCAAATTTTAAAAGGGTGTAAGCTATGAAAAATTGCTGAAAATTCTTCTCCAGCATACAAATAGCAGGCCAAACTATAAAGTCTTAAAAAAAAGAAAAGATTTAAAGCATTATTTTCTTTTTCCCAGAAAAGACTATGTCAACATAAAACGAACAGAAATTAATTTTAAAAAAAAAATCCACAAAATAAGTTCTTCAAAGAACAGAAATTACAATAAATAACCGAATCAAACTCAAAACGAGCAGAAATTAACATAAGTTAGGCTCAAAACTCCTATGCCTTCCCAAGGCCAGAACAAAATTTGCACTTTTCTAAAAAAAAAATACAAATGAATGTGCAGTGTCAGTTTAATTCACATATACTGATATTTAGTAATCAAAATGTTAATATTATTTGATTTATTAAACTTGTAAAAGTAAAAACATTTACATTTTTTTCAGTAAACTGCAAATTTTGTTCTGGCCTTGGGAAGGCATTGGAGTTTTGTGCCCAACTTATGTTAATTTCTGCTCGTTTTGAGTTTGACTCGGTTATTTATTGTAATTTCTGTTTGTTTTGGGATTCATTTATTTATTGATGCTGATTTGTGGTAGTTTCACGCTTGGTAGATTTTTTGATTTTATTTTTGCTCATTTTTTTAATGGAGCTCTTTACTTTTCTTTGAAAAATTTATTTTGTGGAAAAAGTTTTTTTTAATTAATAGTGTGTAAATACTGTCATTTGGTTGGTTCAACCTCCTCTTCAAAATGCACTTAAGATTTCAACTTAATCCTCTAAGCTGTTGCTCAGACATAGCTGTTACGACTTTTAAAAAAGAAGAATCGACATAGTGTGTATCAACTTAGTTCAAAATATCTCAAAAATCCCTGAAAGTTTCACTGTAATACCCTTAGCTTCAGGAATACTACTAGCAGTAGCCTCAGCATTAGTAGTGCTGTGGTTTTCATACACTGATATATTTTTTTTCCGATGTCACGGACATACTTACAGTAACTTCCTCAACTTTTATGGTGATAATCCTCGATTGAACGATTTTCTAGATGAAAATACTCTTTCCTACCTAGAATATAAATTTCACTGCCCTGAGAGTTAAATGCTTCAAAAATGTATGTTAATTTCTTTATTAATAAAATTTGTATTTACAAAAACACTGTGTCCTTTTAGATTTCTTCTTCTACGTATAGGTAATCATCAGAAACGATAAGTTGCTGCAGTTCGTCTTGATTAAATTTGTATTCATCTTGATACACAAAATCAGGGTCCCAATTTCTACAATATATTGTAACTTCATTTTTATTAAATCTCTTAATAAATTCAGTAATATTATTCTGATTCATATTATAAATTTTACGTGTTTCAATTTGCTTATTTGAAACAATGTCACATACAAAATTCTCATATGAAGAATCACTTTCTGTAACAGCCAAATAAAAGTTTGTAGGTTTATAATTTTAGCAGTGGTTAAAAGCAAAATCACAATATCATTTTGTTTTGCCTCAATCAATATATCTATAAATTGAGTAAAAGTATCTGGGCCACGACGACAAAGTTTCATGCAATAGTCCGAAGATGGGGTATCAGTTCCCATTATATCGTTGAGCATTTCTCGAGAAAATATTTTTATTTGAAGAGATAGCACTAGAAAATCATCATCTAAAATTAAACACTGCCAATTTTACTAGATAAGGTAAGATTTTTTGGTTCTGAAACCAAGCCATTTCTCTACACTGTCCCTGCCAATTACAGACTAAGAATCTTACTAGTAACAAACTTGCTCTTTTTTTTATAGATTTTCCTCTTCAATATATTTCGCTAATGCGTTTAATCTGTCTTGTAATCTCTGTATATGCATTATATTTATTTTAGCCGTAAAGCATAATTGTTCTTCCAACTTGAATTTGATTAATGATATTAGATATTCTGCTTACATTTTGTCCCATTCTAAGGTTAGTCGGCAACCCCTTATAATTTCCACTGCTACCTTAGGCACTCCAGGTTTCATTTTGCTATTGCTAACACTTTCAATATCTAATAGTGTATAAGCATCCACTACAATATCTTTGATATGGGCTGGTCACGAAACAAGGGCTGTCATGGGAACTCTGCCAGCTGTTTCATGGAAATCCAATGCTAATTCCCTATCTGTGTCACGGAAATCCTGCTGCCTGTACGCTTGAAATCCTATGCTAATTCCCTATTTATGTCACGGAAATCCTACGCTAATTCGCTATCTGTGTCGAGGAAATCCTGCCACCTATGCACTTGAAATCCTATGCTAATTCCCTACCTGTGTCATGGAAATCCTATACTAATTCTCTATCTGTGTCACAGAGTCTGGAACCCTCTCACTACTGTTGCAGCAATAGCTTTACCCTAATACAGTGAAAGCCGAAACTCAGAGAAGAGAGAAAGTAACAAAATGAAAAATAAAATCAAAAAGGGTGAAAAAACGAGGATTTTGTCAGCCAGCGAACCATGAAGAAGACAAAATATAAGCAAATATTTCGACAAGGACCTCCGCCAAGTCGTCCTCAGTGCTAAAACAAAAACAAAAAAGAGAAGAAAAAAAAAACGAGAATCTAACCTTTCGAAGTTTCCTGTACAAAGACAGAATAGACACTGAATAAAAAACCAGGCAGGAATCAATGAAAATGAAATTTACCAAGATGATTGTGTAAGGATCTTTTGTCTTGCATTAATTTTGGCTGGTCTACAATTTCGGTTTTCATTAGATATGCAAATAGGTTCTTTTAAGTTTTTTTGGGTGAAAATATTGATTGAGTCCTTCAAGATTAAACTGTCGTAAATTGGGCTTAATGAAATATCTCCAGTATCTCTATTTATTGCTAAATTTTGGTTCATATATTTTTTTATCTCAATTATCTCCTTAAAAGTTTGTGGTACGCCATTAGCAGTTGATATTAAAGTTGCCTCGTCAAACAGAACTAGATGGGTCGGGTTTACGAAAATATGCGAAGCCAATGCCGAATCAAAGTTGTCATTGTTATTTTTTAATCTCAGGGACTTGTCTATTGAAATTTTGTGCTCATGCAAACGTTCACCTAGTTGTTGATGGGTTCTACCAATGTAAAATTTTCCACAAGAACACGGGATTCTGTAGACACCACTACCCAGTACAGGGTCTGTTTTATCCTTTCCTGAGTTAAAAAAATGTTCAACCTTTTGTTCGGTTCTGAAAGAAACAGAAAGATTATGTTTATTTAAAATTTTTCTAAGTTTATCGCCAAGTTTCGGGATGTATGGTAAAACGATGAAAGTTTTTTTCTCAATTGCCGGTGTAACTGAATCTAGGGGGACAAGCTCCCTATTTTGTTCTTTTATCTTTTTTAATCGTCTATCTATTATATTTTCAATGAGTTTGATTGGGTAACCATTGCAAAAAAGAATATCCTTGACATAATTTAGTTCAGAATTTATATGATTACGGGAACAAATTTTTAAAACTCTGTCGATTAAAGAGATTATAACCCCTCTTTTTACAGAAGGAGGGTGATGGGAAGAGAAATGTAGATATCGATCATTATGAGTCGGCTTTCTATATATAGAAAATTCAAGACCAGGATTAGTTTTTATAATCAAAACATCTAAGAAAGGCAGCTTACCTGAATCTTCGAGTTCCATTGTGAACTGGAGATTCGAATCAAAAGAGTTCAAATGTGCCAAAAAATCTCTTAGAGAGTCTTGTCCATGTTCCCAAACAGAAACGATATCATCAACAAAACGAAACCAGATGGAGTGTTTTAAGTGGAAACTATTCAAAGCAGACTGTTCTATGAAATCCATGTAAAAATTTGCCAAATAAGGAGACAAGACAGTGCCCATGGATAAGCCCATTATTTGAAGAAAAAATTTGTTTCGGAATTTAAAATACGAGGAATATTTGTTGCAAAGACGGACAAGGGTCATTATTGTATCAATTTCCAAAGTTTTGTAATCCGACCAAGCTGAATTTTCCTCTAATTTTCTTTGTAAAGCCTGCTCACATTTATGAACATCGCATGAAGTGTACATAGAAACTGCATCAAAACTAGATAAAACGGTATTTGCTGTTGTACTTTGATTTTTTAACTTCTCAACAAGATCTATGGAGTTTTTAATATAGGATTTCTGTGTGCTTAAAAGAGGCTTAAAAATGGTGGCTAAGAAACTTCCTATACCCGTAGCTGGAGAACTATAACATGCTACAATTGGACGTAACGGAATATCTTTCTTATGGATTTTAGGCAGACCATAAAACTTAGGGGCTGAACAACCTTTGGGATAAAATTTTCTGTACATTTGAGGGGTAATTAGTCTAGTATCTTTTAAAATTCCTAGTTCATTTCTCAACTTACGTGTGTATTTGTCCGTGGGATCAAAATTTATTTCTTTGTAAATATTTTTATCCATTAAAAGGGTGTTAACTTTTAATTCATAATCTGCAGAATTCATAATTACAACTGTGTTTCCCTTGTCCGCTTTCGTAATTACTGTGTTTTGTCTTTTTTTAAATTTCGGAGGATTTTAATTTCTTCCTTTGATTGAGTTGAAAGTGACAAAGATGGCCTATAATCAAGAATACTCTTTACAATTTCACCTCTGAGTAGGTCTGGATTTTCGACTTCACCATGAGAGCTAAAAATAGCAGACTCCACGCCCGTAATAATTTCTGAAGTATTTACGTGTGTTTGAGCCATTGCAAATTTTGGTCCTTTTGAAAGAATACTTAGTTCCTTGGATGTAAATACCTTAGAGGATAAATTTTCCAAAGGAGGACCAGGACAAAATCTAGGAAGGAAAATCCGTGTTTGTTGAAACTGTTGAAATTCCAGTTTTGAGAATTTTTCCGATAAACGAGTTGTTGCTAAATGGAATATGTGTCTGAAAGACCTATGTGAGATTTGTAAAATCTGGTGAAAATCATGAGGGGACAAAATCTGATATAATAAGGATTTTAAATTAAGTATTTTATTACTAAGGACGTATCTTCTGGATCTATGGTCTTTTAAAATATGTGTTAAAGTTTTGAAACCCATTCTCTGAATAAATGGGCCTTCAGAATGTGTGCCTAAATGTAGGTTGAAACGTAAAGAAGGTGGAAGAATTCGATGTCTTTTACAAGTTTCTAAGAAATTAAACTGACAAATAAGATTTGCATGTTTCTTAACACAATTTAAAAAATCTAAAACAATATTGGTCCAGTGCTCCCCGTAAGCTTGACGCAAATACATTCTTAGACCACACTGGCTATACATGACAAACGAAACTCAGAGAAGAGAGAAAGTAACAAAATGAAAAATAAAATCAAAAAGGGTGAAAAAACGAGGATTTTGTCAGCCAGCGAACCATGAAGAAGACAAAATATAAGCAAATATTTCGACAAGGACCTCCGCCAAGTCGTCCTCAGTGCTAAAACAAAAACAAAAAAGAGAAGAAAAAAAAACGAGAATCTAACCTTTCGAAGTTTCCTGTACAAAGACAGAATAGACACTGAATAAAAAACCAGGCAGGAATCAATGAAAATGAAATTTACCAAGATGATTGTGTAAGGATCTTTTGTCTTGCATTAATTTTGGCTGGTCTACAATTTTGGTTTTCATTAGATATGCAAATAGGTTCTTTTAAGTTTTTTGGGTGAAAATATTGATTGAGTCCTTCAAGATTAAACTGTCGTAAATTGGGCTTAATGAAATATCTCCAGTATCTCTATTTATTGCTAAATTTTGGTTCATATATTTTTTTATCTCAATTATCTCCTTAAAAGTTTGTGGTACGCCATTAGCAGTTGATATTAGCTTGGTCGGATTAGCTTGGTCGGATTACAAAACTTTGGAAATTGATACAATAATGACCCTTGTCCGTCTTTGCAACAAATACTCCTCGTATTTTAAATTCCGAAACAAATTTTTTCTTCAAATAATGGGCTTATCCATGGGCACTGTCTTGTCTCCTTATTTGGCAAATTTTTACATGGATTTCATAGAACAGTCTGCTTTGAATAGTTTCCACTTAAAACACTCCATCTGGTTTCGTTTTGTTGATGATATCGTTTCTGTTTGGGAACATGGACAAGACTCTCTAAGAGATTTTTCGGCACATTTGAACTCTTTTGATTCGAATCTCCAGTTCACAATGGAACTCGAAGATTCAGGTAAGCTGCCTTTCTTAGATGTTTTGATTATAAAAACTAATCCTGGTCTTGAATTTTCTATATATAGAAAGCCGACTCATAATGATCGATATCTACATTTCTCTTCCCATCACCCTCCTTCTGTAAAAAGAGGGGTTATAATCTCTTTAATCGACAGAGTTTTAAAAATTTGTTCCCGTAATCATATAAATTCTGAACTAAATTATGTCAAGGATATTCTTTTTTGCAATGGTTACCCAATCAAACTCATTGAAAATATAATAAATAGACGATTAAAAAAGATAAAAGAACAAAATAGGGAGCTTGTCCCCCTAGATTCAGTTACACCGGCAATTGAGAAAAAAACTTTCATCGTTTTACCATACATCCCGAAACTTGGCGATAAACTTAGAAAAATTTTAAATAAACATAATCTTTCTGTTTCTTTCAAAACCGAACAAAAGGTTGAACATTTTTTTAACTCAGGAAAGGATAAAACAGACCCTGTACTGGGTAGTGGTGTCTACAGAATCCCGTGTTCTTGTGGAAAATTTTACATTGGTAGAACCCATCAACAACTAGGTGAACGTTTGCATGAGCACAAAATTTCAATAGACAAGTCCCTGAGATTAAAAAATAACAATGACAACTTTGATTCGGCATTGGCTTCGCATATTTTCGTAAACCCGACCCATCTAGTTCTGTTTGACGAGGCAACTTTAATATCAACTGCTAATGGCGTACCACAAACTTTTAAGGAGATAATTGAGATAAAAAAATATATGAACCAAAATTTAGCAATAAATAGAGATACTGGAGATATTTCATTAAGCCCAATTTACGACAGTTTAATCTTGAAGGACTCAATCAATATTTTCACCCAAAAAAACTTAAAAGAACCTATTTGCATATCTAATGAAAACCGAAATTGTAGACCAGCCAAAATTAATGCAAGACAAAAGATCCTTACACAATCATCTTGGTAAATTTCATTTTCATTGATTCCTGCCTGGTTTTTTATTCAGTGTCTATTCTGTCTTTGTACAGGAAACTTCGAAAGGTTAGATTCTCGTTTTTTTTTTTCTTCTCTTTTTTGTTTTTGTTTTAGCACTGAGGACGACTTGGCGGAGGTCCTTGTCGAAATATTTGCTTATATTGTGTCTTCTTCATGGTTCGCTGGCTGACAAAATCCTCGTTTTTTCACCCTTTTTGATTTTATTTTTCATTTTGTTACTTTCTCTCTTCTCTGAGTTTCGTTTGTCATGTATAGCCAGTGTGGTCTAAGAATGTATTTACAGTGAAAGCACATAATAGCTAAACTCTTAAAGACGCATCAAAAAAAAGAAACACTATCTCATATTAAAACTTGCCATCAATGTTGATTCATGAATGATAACTTTTATTTAAATTAATACTAAAAGTTTATTTCATAATTTTTTTTTGGAGGAACTTTTAAAACAAAGCTGCAAACACCGGAAGTGTCCCTGTTTCTGTTTTATTTCTCTAGTAAGAATAGGGACTAGTACGATACTAGAAAATCTTAGAGTACTGAAAAAATTCAAGGATCTTAAATATGGAAGAGCCACCAATTGAGGGAAAATGGACCCCACATTCTAAATTAGATCAAATGTATAATTTGTAGAAGTCCACGATAAATTTTGCCTGAAACTTCCATTTACTTCCAGCTAGTCTTTTTAAAATGCAAAGTCTCTGAGTGAGACTATGTTTCAAAGGATTAATGTGTTCATACAACAACAATTTGGAGTCCATCCTTAGGACATGGAAATCCTATACTAATTCCCTATCTGTTTCACAGAGTCTGGAACTCTGTGAAGAGTCTGGAACTCTGGAACTCTGTGTCTTCCTAACCTAAAGTCCTAATTCTGATATAGTCAAAGCAAGGGATAGGGACTCGGAATATGAATACGTTGAAGCTGGAAGTATTTGCTCAGAACGGTAGATGAATTTCAGTTTAGGTCAAGCTTTATGAAGGTGGGGAGTCCAAATCGGACGTCAAATTTTCGAAAGAAAAAAAATGATTAGGGGTTCTGAGTTCATTCCTCAGTGGAGACAACTTTTTCGTCGTGTGGTAGTGCAATGGGTTTGACCTTAGGTTGGTAATACTGGACTCGGAGATCAAACATGGAGATCCATCCTTAGAATAAGTAGCTTCAAAGAATTACAATATGGGATCTCCTTGGAGTGTATTTTAAGTGGAATAGGGGGGATAACTTCTACAGTTAGTAAATGTTATGGCTTCGTTTTTACTGATTGAAATTGGGAAACCAGAAGCTGAGGAGAGTCTCTGAATTATTCTTATATCCTGTTGAATAAGGCCTTAACGAAGGTTAAATCCTATCCAGATTTCCAAATAATCACATCCTTAGCATGGACACCATATGTTGAGTAAGATGCTTGAAATACTGAAACCTACCAGATTGACAGAAGAGGGCTCAAGATTGCTCCTTAAGGAAGACCTCCAGTAATAGGACTCGTTTCGTCTTTAGTCTCATTAACTTGAACATAAAAACTTCTATCAATTAAAAATGGTTTCATAAGACTGATGAAAGAATAAGGGAGATCCAGGTTAATTAAATTCACCAGCAGTTTATTGTGGATTACATACCCATAGACATCAGATCAATCAAACAGGACAGCAATTGGGAAATGTCTATTTTTAAGAGACTCCTTACTTACAGTTCGTTACCACGAACTGTTTAATACTAAACTTAGTTTCAATTTTTTCACCAATGCAAATTTTGTAGCTTTTGATGGGTTTGTCTAAATTTGATGAAACTTATAGATTTGAAATCAGCATAAAAACCTCATTCTTTGATGTATCTTTTGGTATCAATATTCCGTCTTTTAGAGTTTCTGTTTCTATTGAGCTGGGCCACTCCCTTTTTTTTATTTACAAACGGGTTACAATAAATAAATAAACAAACATCTCATTTAAAAAAAAACAATCCAATGCATTACTGCATGCCGGACAAAACCCGAAAAAAAAGAAAAACACTTTAAAAAATATATATAATATTTTCTATTATTATCATTTATTTCCTCGGACCCTAATATAACCCAAAAAGGGTCCAACCCAAAAACAAATAAATATATTCTCTGCCTCCCTCTCCCACCCCTCCAACAAAAAAGTGGGAACTTGAGAATCATCCACGCAAACAACGCAACACAACTCACAACATTCGCAAAAAGAGAGGAGAAAAAAAATAAATAAAAAAGGGAAATAAATCACTCATCCATTCAAAACCCAAACAATCATCTCACCAACAACATTCAACCAATCATTCTCTACACACAACCACTAAAATCTTCCATATTGATAAAAACAGCTTACTCTGAGGGAATTTCGAAATTCATCCAGATCTGTCTTATTTTTTACCTCCTCGGGAAGTTTGTTCCAGACAGCCGGGCCATAAAAACGGATAGAAAATGTAGACCTTGTTGTTACAGGGAACGGGGTTCGTATTGAATGGGCATTTCTAGTCTCATACCTGTGTTTAGCTTCGGTAAATGCAATCGAGAAACATGCAGGTAGCAGGTTATTAAAACTGTTAAACATGAATAATGCCATGTAAAACTTAACTAGGCCAAGAAGTGGCATAATCTTAATACCGTCGTATTGCCTTCAAACCGAGTCAGAACCTCGCATTCCAGATAAAACACGAACAGCATTATTTTGTAGAATCCTCAGTGGCAGTAGATAAGTAATAAATGTCGCTGACCAAACACTTACACAATATAACAAATACGGATGAACCAGCGAGAAATACAGCATTCTTAAAATTTTAGGAGGAAAAAAATGTTTCAGTTTCCGCAGCATTCTAACATTCCTGGCAATTTTTGTACACAGTGATTCAATATGAGGTTTAAACAGAAGACACTCGTCAACTTGGACACCAAGATATTGAACATAACTATGTCTCTGGAGATATCCACTTTCTAGTTGAATACCATGGATCCAAGGATAATAATTAGTACTTCTTCCATATAGAGTAAATTTACTTTTACTATGATTCAAACATAATTTATTTACACGCATCCATCTTTCAATACAACTCATTCCTGTATTTAAAAGCAGAAATAAATCTGCCTCAGTCACTGCTGCCACAGAAAACTGTGTGTCATCAGCGAAGCTAGGCAATATCATCTTTGACCTTCTAGCTGCAGGTCCCACATGACTAAATATCCTTTTAAGACACGCATTCAAATCATTAATATAGATTAAAAACAACAAGGGTCAAAGCACAGAACCCTGTGGTACTCCACATCTCACATTCATATAATCAGAATGAACACTCCCAACCCCAACACACTGTTTCCTTCCACTCAAAAAAGACAAAATCAAACTATGAAAATTACCACGAATACCGGCATACTCTAATTTTGATAATAATACACTATGGTCAACAGAGTCGAATGCTTTCATAATGTCCAGAAATATAGACGCAACTTTCAACCCCGCATCGAACGAATCATTGACAAATGTTGTTAAAAAAAGCAAAGCTTGCTCTGTTGACATCCCATGACGAAATCCGAACTGAGTAGGGTGAAAATAAGAATTTTTATTTAAAAAATCCACCATTCTTACATAAATCAGTTTTTCAAACAGACGCGATATTATTGGGAGCATTGATATTGGTCTGTAATTATTCATATCATTCTTATCACCACTCTTGAACAGGGGTACCACATGAGCACTTTTCAAACAATCCGGGTAAACTCCACTCTTAAAACATGATTTAATCAAATACAACAAATGACCTGAAATAATAGAGAAAACTGAACGAAGAATTCTAACACTGAAAAAATCTGACCCAGCTGCTGAATTCTGCATTGACTTCACCGTCGTCTCAAGCTCTGCAAGAGTCACTGGTCTTAAGAATATAGAGACTTCAGCTGCCTCATCGAGAAAATCATTATAAGAGCCATCACTGTGTGACTGCGCAACACTATCAGATACACTCTTACCAATATCTGTAAAATGTGCACACATTATATTAGCAACTTGATTATCCGAGTGAGCATCAGGAATGTCAGGGATAGTCGGGGCAGCACGAGGGTACACTACCAACTTGATGATTCTCCACGTTTTCGCAGGATTGCCTTCTGCTTCTTTAAATTTATTTACAAAGTAGAGCTTTTTAGCCTGTCTTAGAAGGGTGTTAAGATTTCTATTATAACTTTTGTAAATATCTTTATCTGATTGAGATCCGGTTTTAGTAGACCTTTCATAGAGCTCCTGTCTTTTATCCATCGATTTAAGTAGCGCTTTCGATATCCATGGTTTCTTTGCAACATCATAACGTTTACGCTTTTGTTTGAACTCTAGACTTTCATATAACATCTGAATCAGTGTATCATACCATTTACCAAATTTATCATTAACACAATCAGTACCATCAAGGCATTCAAATGACTCATTCTTAAGTTTAGTCCTATATTTATATATAGCTTTCTTATCAATTATAGGCTGTTTAACTGTCATACCACCTCCTTGACGACAACAACTAATAGCTGCACGGATCACAATAGCACAGTGATCGGAAACGTCGTTCACTAACACTCGCGACAAGTCACAGCTAACATTCAAAAACAGATTATCAATCACAGATGCAGAAGCTCCAGATATTCTAGTTGGAATATTAACAGAAGGGGAAAGACCATAACTATACATAAGATTCAAAAAACTTCTTGCCTTCGAATTCACATCTTGCACATTATTCAAATCAATATTAAAATCACCACTTATAAAGCAAGGCACTCGCGAATCCGGTATTTTATCTAACATATTATCCATCAGGTCCAAAAACTCATCCACATTTCCTGAAGGGGGCCTATAAACAACAACAAGAAATAACTTACGCCCAGACAATGAAACCTCTAACACCATTGATTCAAAAATCATTTCTCGATATACAGCAATATCTGGCCTTGGCTTAACATTATATCCATTTTTCACATAAATTGCAAAACCACCATGCTGTCTTTCCACTCGGTTTCGAAGAAACAACCTATAGCCTGGTATATCCAATAATGAAGAGTTATGGTCGTTCAGCCAAGTTTCTGTCAAAGACATTACATCAGGCTCCAGCCTAGATGAAACTTCATTAATATAATTAAACGAACTATTTAAACCGCGACAATTCATACCATACATTTTCAGCTCCTGCATAACTTTCCATTCATTCAATTCATTCAGACACACATATTTTGAATCAGCACACTCAACATTCATTCCACCCTCAACCTGGTCTTCATTCATGATACCCTCACTCATCTGTGAAAAATCAACACGACGACTCTCAAGTTCCCCCAATCTATTCAAATTTATCTCAACCATTATCAAACACCAAAGACGGGCAAGATAATGAAGCGAGAGAAACAAAACCAATTAACTAACCCCCAATTTTCATTATACCATCAAGGTCCGAGGAAATAATGGGGCCATAACCAGGCACCAAAAGCACAAAAACCTGAAACAAACAAAAAACATAATTAAATAAAATAAAACAAAAACTAATAAACGGTAATAGCCTTATAAAAGGCCACATCCAAATCACTCTAAACACATATAGCTAAGGGCTACTAGCCAAATGTACATAACTGCAACATAATCAAGAAAAAAAAATATATAACATTACTTAACAAAACATCTCTCATTTTACCATACATAACTCTTCCAAAAAAAGAACCATCTTACATAAATAAATATACAAAAAAAAAGATATAAAGAGAGAAAAAAAAACAACATCAACATGCAGATTTCATAGCTTCATACCATCCCAATTTTTTAACTTCCCCGTTTTCACGAATACACAATACCGGAGGAACCACCGGAGGCACCCAACATTGGATCCCCCTTCCTTGCAAAATCTTCCTTTTCTCAAGTAGATCCCTCCTAATCAATCTAACTTCCTTGCTTACGTCATCACTCACAAAAACGGGTTTGCCAAAACCATGTCAAATAACGCTTATTATCATGACGACACAATTTTGTTTTTTTGTTTAAAATAAACGAAAACATTACTTCTGTAATTTTGTCTGTAATTTTGTAATTTTTAGAATCTTTCTGTAATTTTCCAATTTTGTAATTTTAGATTTTTCTGTAATTTTATAATAATTACAATCTTAATTTGATAGAAATTTTTACTGTTTATGCACCTATTTAGTGTGTGATCAAATTCTGGAAGTTTCAAATATCTGCAACAAAATTCCTACGGTGCCTTTTGCGGGGAAAACCCGTGAGTAATTTAAAGAAAGTACCTAATAATTTCTTATTTTAGGTAAGAAATTAGGTTAATAATAAATATAACAACATTTATGGTAAATTAATTGTTGTTTTCTATTCTAAAATGTAAGAACAACAATTTTCCCTCGTTACATTCAATCTTGAAGTTCCCCCCATAAATCTAACCAATAAGTTTGATAAAAACAAAAAGAATTGTAGGTTGTTTTCCTCCACAATTTTAATTGACAGAACCGTCATTAAACGCTAGAATACGATTGCTGATTAACAAGATCTTGCCAAATCAGATTGCTAATCAATAATGCTGTTCAATACAACTACTACTAATAACAACTCATGGCAGCACCAAGCCATCTGAGGCCAACACAGCTACAACCCTTCTCCTTCGTTCCAATTTATTCAAAGCCTCGCTCTTTTCTCCTCCTAGAAAGTTCCAACTAATCTAATAAACTCATAAATTTTTGCTCGCACCCCCTTTCAGGGACAACATGCTTATCGATAGGTCGTTGATGGTTGGCTGACAAGGACGAATCTGACAATCTGTCATCTCTCGCCCTCAGAAGGTGCTCCTATACCTTTCTTTTATTATAACCCTACAAAGTAGAATTAAACGATATTTTTCGTACGACTTACTGTTTGAAATACGGTCAGTCAGAGGGATACCCAAAATAGTTGGTAAACAATTTTTCTAGAATTATGCAGCAAAATCTTCTCTGTCTTTCAGAGCTCCCATGCATCAGAACCATACTTTACCACTGGCTTCACTGTAGCTTCCAATATTCTAATTTTGCTTCGTAAGCTTATTTCCCTACCCTCAAACTTTTTTAAACTGTGAAAGAACACCCTGGGCCTTGGCTATTCTACTTTTAGCAATTTCGCTGCAAGTTGCTGTCAACTGCTGTCATACGAGCAGTACTACCTAGGTAAGTAAAATTGCCCAACTGATCGATCTTCTCTTTACCCAATATTTACCAGAATTCCTTTACGAAATTCTTTTTATATGTTTTGCTTTCTCTTTGCCAACTTATTTTTACGCATGGAAATGTTAAGAGTAATTGTCCGGGGTAATCTTAACTGGGATTGAATTGTCTAGATAATATTTCCATGGGGAGCGGGTATTTTTCTGTGGAGATGGAGCCAGATTTCTTGTCATTATTTAAAAAATGATCAGAAATTAAATGAAGAAGTCAAGTTTTTCCAACTGAAAGTAAGGAGCAAAACTTAAAGTCAAAACGATCAGAAATTAGTGCATATTTGAGGGGGACTGCCCACTCTTCAATACCTTGCTCTTTACGCTAAAGTTTGAATTTTGTCCCAATCCCCTAAGAACGACTGTTTAAACAGAAAGTTCGCTTAATTAAAACAATAAGAAGCTTTTTTACAATGCTAAAAAACTTTAGCGTGAAGAGCAAGGAGTGAGGAAGGGACCCCAGATGCCACTATGAGGCCATGCAATCAGGATTTCCCTTTTATAGATAGAGGCAGAGAATGGAGCTTATAGTGGAACAAAGAACCCAAACCATCTTACAACACCAGATCAGCTCCAATCGTTTATACCCAGCCTATATCTGTCAGGGTTAATAGATTTACAGATCCTCGGAGCCCTACAAATCAGGATCGAGCAAAGGTTTGTGGCTATAACTACTTTTCTTGTTCTTTATTTGAGCACAAGATTTATCTTGCAAGCTTTCGCTTTATAACATAAAGATGGACAAAGGTCGTGAAAGGTCGTAATTAATTTTTCAAAGGAAGAACCAGCTTTATACGATGAGTTGCAATTTCCCCAGATGCAGCTATGAGCATTAAAATTCTCATAGCATTAGCATGTTATTTCTAAAATTTGCTGTTCTTCATATTTATATAGACACTAATAGCATCAATTTCATCAGGATTATCCTTGGGACCCAGAACGGAATAGGATATCTGATCTGTAAAAAAAATTCTAACATCGCCACCTCTTCTACCTGCTGACCGATCCTTTCTATATATACTAAAATCAGGTATAATTGACATTGGCTACTATCCATATATCTAGGTTTGTGATTACTTTTCTTGCCAGACTTGCCTTGATTTCTGATGAATTTTCTTTTTCATTAATCATGAATTACATGGTAAGCTATGCGTAAATTCCTTGAAGCAACTCTACCTGACTGTGACTGGTTTTGTTGATGAATGGGAATACTCTGTAAGCAACCCAATAACGAAAATCATTGTTCTGATTTTGGAAGTTCTGATAGTCCAGTGACACTAGGATTTAGTTCTGTTTCTGTGGGTGACTGCTCGAAGTCTCTTCTACGTAATTTCTTGTGAATTTCTTTTCTGACTGGGGTTTTCCATAGCTTCTGATTGATATTGATGTCGGGATCGTTACAGATACAAAAGTGTATGAAAGATTTGCTGTCATTGGCATCCGAAGGATCTCTGCTCTTCTTTGGAGGTAAGGACACACGTTTTTTGTATTGAACTATATTCCCAGACCTTGCAGTTTTTGAAAAAAATTATTTGTCCCAGTAATCACTACTTATCAACAGAGTAAGCATCACTTCGACATTTTTGCCATGATGCAATTTCTTTTTTATAAGTTTTAAGGTAAGACCGTGCAGTAAGCATTTTGAGCACAGAAGTGGTTTTTGCTTGAAGAGTTTTTAATTTATTTTTTTCCAATTTAAACACATATTAAAGCTAATATCGGAATTTGACTTGATAAGCATAGATTTGGAAACCGACCAATTTCCTTTATAATTTCGACGCTTAAGAGGCATTGGTTCAGGTGCGGTCACACGAATTACAGTTTACTCTAACCATCAACCAGAAATTCTTGCTATTCATTGGTTTTATCATCCAGTTTTACTCCATGTATGACGCACTTAATCTGGTTTTGAGCTTGTGGTATTGTTGCTTCTAAAATGGAGTCTGAAAGGCAAAGAGACACGTATGCTCTAGTAATTTTCGGCTATTTTTGCTTAAGTAAGGTAATTTCAATTTCTCTAGAGCGTTTCATCGACAAGTGGAAGTTTCACTGAACATGTGAAAATATAGTTTTTCTAATGTATGTAAGTCCTTCTTCTTTCAACATTTTTTTTTGTCTGATAAGAAAATTGGCTTTTTCAGCTAAAACAATTCGGATTCAAAAGAAAATACATAATTCGCAATATTGTCCGACAGCACTGTGTTCAGAGTGAAACGTTGACAGCGTGAGGATAATAATTCAATTATTTTGGATATTAAATCAGTTATTCAGTTTACAGGAAAGCTTGAGATAATCCACAGGAGAAACACTCTTAGCAAAATTAACAGGAGTAGGGAATAATGTATTTATCTCACAATACGGTCAATAGTCCGTTCTCCTGTTTTCACTGTATCCTAACACCTGCATTTGTTTACCAACATAAACTGAAAATGTGCCTTTTCAGAGCCTCACTATATAAATGTATAGTGGGCCTTATAATTTAGCTAAAATGAAAGTGAAAATGCCATTTGATGCCTTTTTTATGCTCTTTCATAATTCAATAGGCTATTTGGTTTTGGGGCTAATTGCATCTTGAGCCCTTAAAGCCCCAAAGGTATTTCATTTTTGTAAGAACAACAAGAAGTTATCAACACTAGTTAAGTTATTGAAAAGTGGCTAAAAACATATCATGGTATATTTTTTGCACAGTTTATATAATTATCTAGTAAGTTTATTGCAGATCCTTTCTGGTCTTTGTTCTTGGTGCAAACAAAAAGCTCCTCCCACTTATTTCTTCACTTATGGATGAGTGTGTTTACGTTTATCAATGAGAAATGGTTACCAAGTGCATTATTCGTAATATTGGGTTTCCACTTATTTCTGATTGTTTTGTGTCTGACTTGTCTACCCATGAAAAGATCTGACTTTGCTTATGTTTATATCTGCAAAAACGTTCTCCGGAGCACTTGCAACCCGGTCCGGGTTTTTTATAATGGGTAAGATAGAGAATGATCATACTGGATAATTATATAAACTGTGATTTTTTGTAATTCATAGGACTATTATTGACTTATAAATAAGGTAAACATACCACTTGATGCCTTTTTTATGCTCTTTCCAAATGTAATCTAATTATTTTTGTTGGAAATGAATTTTACCCCACCCCCTAATTTGGAAATATTTACCCTGAATTTGTTGGTAAATATTTACCAAATGATATTATTGAGTTACAACTAAAGTGAATATACCACTTGATGCCTTTTTTCATGCTCTTTATTAATATAATAATCATTTTTGTCAGAAATGAATTTTAGCAATGAAAACTTCTATCAATTTAAAATGGTTTCATAAGACTGATGAAAGAATAAGGGAGATCCAGGTTAATTAAATTCACCAGCAGTTTATTGTGGATTACATACCCATAGACATCAGATCAATCAAACAGGACAGCAATTGGGAAATGTCTATTTTTAAGAGACTCCTTACTTACAGTTCGTTACCACGAACTGTTTAATACTAAACTTAGTTTCAATTTTTTCACCAATGCAAATTTTTTAGCTTTTGATGGGTTTGTCTAAATTTGATGAAACTTATAGATTTGAAATCAGCATAAAAACCTGATCCTTTGATGTATCTTTTGGTATCAATATTCCGTCTTTTAGAGTTTCTGTTTCTATTGAGCTGGGCCACTCCTTTTTTTTTTATTTACAAACGGGTTACAATAAATAAATAAACAAACATCTCATTTAAAAAAACAAAATCCAATGCATTACTGCATGCCGGACAAAACCCGAAAAAAAAAGAAAAACACTTTAAAAAATATATATAATATTTTCTATTATTATCATTTATTTCCTCGGACCCTAATATAACCCAAAAAGGGTCCAACCCAAAAGCAAATAAATATCTTCTCTTGCCTCCCTCTCCCACCCCTCCAACAAAAAAGTGGGAACTTGAGAATCATCCACGCAAACAACGCAACACAACTCACAACATTCGCAAAAAGAGAGGAGAAAAAAAATAAATAAAAAAAGGGAAATAAATCACTCATCCATTCAAAACCCAAACAATCATCTCACCAACAACATTCAACCAATCATTCTCTACACACAACCACTAAAATCTTCCATATTGATAAAAACAGCTTACTCTGAGGGAATTTCGAAATTCATCCAGATCTGTCTTATTTTTTACCTCCTCGGGAAGTTTGTTCCAGACAGCCGGGCCATAAAAACGGATAGAAAATGTAGACCTTGTTGTTACAGGGAACGGGGTTCGTATTGAATGGCCATTTCTTGTCTCATACCTGTGTTTAGCTTCGGTAAATGCAATCGAGAAACATGCAGGTAGCAGGTTATTAAAACTTTTAAACATGAATAATGCCATGTAAAACTTAACTAGGCCAAAAAGTGGCATAATCTTAATACCGTCGTATTGCCTTCGAACCGAGTCAGAACCTCGCATTCCAGATAAAACACGAACAGCATTATTTTGTAGAACCCTCAGTGGCAGTAGATAAGTAATAAATGTCGCTGACCAAACACTTACACAATATAACAAATACGGATGAACCAGCGAGAAATACAGCATTCTTAAAATTTTAGGAGGGAAAAAATGTTTCAGTTTCCGCAGCATTCCAAAATTCCTGGCAATTTTTGTACACAGTGATTCAATATGAGGTTTAAACAGAAGACACTCGTCAACTTGGACACCAAGATATTGAACATAACTATGTCTCTGGAGATATCCACTTTCTAGTTGAATACCATGGATACAAGGATAATAATTAGTACTTCTTCCATATAGAGTAAATTTACTTTTACTATGATTCAAACATAATTTATTTACACGCATCCATCTTTCAATACAACTCATTCCTGTATTTAAAAGCAGAAATAAATCTGCCTCAGTCACAGCTGCCACAGAAACCTGTGTGTCATCAGCGAAGCTAGGCAATATCATCTTTGACCTTCTAGCTGCAGGTCCCACATGACTAAATATCCTTTTAAGACACGCATTCAAATCATTAATATAGATTAAAAACAACAAGGGTCCAAGCACAGAACCCTGTGGTACTCCACATCTCACATTCATATAATCAGAATGAACACTCCCAACCCCAACACACTGTTTCCTTCCACTCAAAAAAGACAAAATCAAACTATGAAAATTACCACGAATACCGGCATGCTCTAATTTTGATAATAATACACTATGGTCAACAGAGTCGAATGCTTTCATAATGTCCAGAAATATAGACGCAACTTTCAACCCTGCATCCAAAGAATCATTGACAAATGTTGTTAAAAAAAGTAAAGCTTGCTCTGTTGACATCCCATGACGAAATCCGAACTGAGTAGTGTGAAAATAAGAATTTTTATTTTAAAAATCCACCATTCTCACATAAATCAGTTTTTCAAACAGACGCGATATTATTGGGAGCATTGATATTGGTCTGTAATTATTCATATCATTCTTATCACCACTCTTAAACAGGGGTACCATATGAGCACTTTTCAAACAATCCGGGTAAACTCCACTCTTAAAATATGAATTAATCAAATACAACAAATGACCTGAAATAATAGAGAAAACTGAACGAAGAATTCTAACACTGAAAAAATCCGACCCAGCTGCTGAATTCTTTATTGACTTCACCGTCGTCTTAAGCTCTGCAAGAGTCACTGGTCTTAAGAATATAGAGACTTCAGCTGCCTCATCGAGAAAATCATTATAAGAGCTATCACTGGGTGACTGCGCAACACTATCAGATACACTCTTACCAATATCTGTAAAATGTGCACACATTATATTAGCAACTTGATTATCCGAGTGAGCATCAGGAATGGCAGGGATAGTCGGGGCAGCACGAGGGTTAATTACCAACTTGATGATTCTCCACGTTTTCGCAGGATTGCCTTCTGCTTCTTTAAATTTATTTACAAAGTAGAGCTTTTTAGCCTGTCTTAGAAGGGTGTTAAGATTTCTATTATAACTTTTGTAAATATCTTTTTCTGACTGAGATCCAGTTTTAGTAGAGCTTTCATAGAGCTCCTGTCTTTTATCCATCGATTTAAGTAGCGCTTTCGATATCTATGGTTTCTTTGCAACATCATAACGTTTACGCTTTTGTTTGAACTCTAGACTTTCATATAACATCTGAATCAGTTTATCATACCATTTACCAAATTTATCATTAACACAATCAGTACCATCAAGGCATTCAAATGACTCATTCGTAAGTTTAGTCCTATATTTATATATAGCTTTCTTATCAATTATAGGCTGTTTAACTCCAGTCATACCACCTCCTTGACGACAACAACTAATAGCTGCACGGATCACAATAGCACAGTGATCGGAAACGTCGTTTACTAACACTCGCGACAAGTCACAGCTAACATTCAAAAACAGATTATCAATCACAGATGCAGAAGCTCCAGATATTCTAGTTGGAATATTAACAGAAGGGGAAAGACCATAACTATACATAAGATTCAAAAATCTTCTTGCCTTCGAATTCACATCTTGCACATTATTCAAATCAATATTAAAATCACCACTTATAAAGCAAGGCACTCGCGAATCCGGTATTTTATCCAACATATTATCCATCAGGTCCAAAAACTCATCCACATTTCCTGAAGGGGGCCTATAAACAACAACAAGAAATAACTTCGCCCAGACAATGAAACCTCTAACACCATTGATTTAAAAATCATTTCTCGATATACAGCAATATCCGGCCTTGGCTTAACATTATATCCATTTTTCACATAAATTGCAAGACCACCATGCTGTCTTTCCACTCGATTCCGAAGAAACAACCTATAGCCTGGTATATCCAATAATGAAGAGTTATGGTCGTTCAGCCAAGTTTCTGTCAAAGACATTACATCAGGCTCCAGCCTAGATGAAACTTCATTAATATAATTAAACGAACTATTTAAACCGCGACAATTCATACCATACATTTTCAGCTCCTGCATAACTTTCCGTTCATTCAATTCATTCAGACACACATATTTTGAATCAGCACACCTTACATTCATTCCACCCTCAACCTGGTCTTCATTCATGATACCCTCGCTCATCTGTGAAAAATCAACACGACGACTCTCAAGTTCCCCCAATCTATTCAAATTTATCTCAACCATTATCAAACACCAAAGACGGGCAAGATAATGAAGCGAGAGAAACAAAACCAATTAACTTACCCCCAATTTTCATTATACCATCAAGGTCCGAGGAAATAATGGGGCCATAACCAGGCACCAAAAGCACAAAAACCTGAAACAAACAAAAAACATAATTAAATAAAATAAAACAAAAACTAATAAACGGTAATAGCCTTATAAAAGGCCACATCCAAATCACTCTAAACACATATAGCTAAGGGCTACTAGCCAAATATACATAACTGCAACATACGCAAGAAAAAAAAATATATAACATTACTTAACAAAACATCTCTCATTTTACCATACATAACTCTTACAAAAAAAGAACCATCTTACATAAATAAATATACAAAAAAAAAGATATAAAGAGAGAAAAAAAACAACATCAACATGCAGATTTCATAGCTTCATACCATCCCAATTTTTTAACTTCCCCGTTTTCACGAATACACAATACCGGAGGAACCACCGGAGGCACCCAACATTGGATCCCCCTTCCTTGCAAAATCTTCCTTTTCTCAAGTAGATCCCTCCTAATCAATCTAACTTCCTTGCTTACGTCATCACTCACAAAAACGGGTTTGCCAAAACCTAAGTCTTTTCCTTTCAGTTTCTTCGCATTACTCATAATAGCAAATCGACCTTGATATTCCGCAGTTTTAATCTTTACGAAATTATCCGTAACATTAACAACAGAAAAAGATGGAATATCCGAAGCAGGAATCCCGAGCCCATCAACTAGAACACGTTTGACAGTGCTTTCAGTATCTGCACTCGGTCCAGGCTTAACATTCCAAAACAGAAAATTATTCTTCTTATCCGTATTTTGAACCAACATCGACTGGTTCTTTAACAGGGCAACTTGAGTACAAAGTTCATTTATTATGAACTCTTGCGCATGCGTCTTATCAGTAAGTTTACCCACTTCATCATTAGTTTTGATTGCATTAGCTTCAATAACCGCACACCGCGAACCAAGGTGATCGACTGATTTTTTTATAATCTCCATATCAGATTCTACGGTTTTCAGTGAGCACTTAATATCAGAAACATCTTTTTGTAATGAGTGTAACATTTCTAAAATCATGGAAATGCTACCAGCATTTGTCCTTTCGCATTCTCGCACAAGACTAACATCAAAAGTTGAGTCCATTCCTGAGACTTCATCACAAGGCCTTTTCTGGCCTGTCTTTACTGGAGTAGATTTGTAAATTTCACCAGCTTCTTGGGATACATTTTGATCATCCTGTTTCAACTTCTTATTGTCATTATTTCCTTTATTCTTCTTCTTATTCCCCATTCTCGGCTAATAAAAAAATAAATAAAAAATCTGGCGCCTACCTCAATCGGAACCTTTTTTACCCACGCGATTCTAGCGTGCTGTACAACAGCCGTTAAAAGGCACGCCAAACACCAATCATCCAAGATCAGCTACGGTCCTAAAAAAATCCACACTTTTACTCCTGCATCAACCAGCTACGAAATTATCTGCATGACATCATCTATTCTACAATGCAATTTGGCCAGCACTAGCCCCTACACAAATGTTAACATAATGAATGCATGATCGCAATTTTTATGCTTACACCTGAACTGTCCACTTTAATTAATTATAAATTTAATCCGGCTTATGTGAGTGATCAAAAATATTCAATAGTAATATAGTCAATAAATAACAATCTTTTATTTCACTTGTTGCGAAACTTTTTTAATCACTGACAGTCACTGTATTCCACGGTAATGTATTCTAAAGTTAATCCGGCTTAATATCATATAGATGTTCACAGGTCAAATGCCAAATGAGAACTGAAACTTGCAGTTCGTTACCACGAACTGTTTGATACTAAACTTAGTTGCAAGGCAGGTAATGTTTTCTTTTTTGCTCTGTCCTTTTTTGAAGCCCCTTTGTTCTTTTGGAAAGAGATTATTAATTTCTGCAATGTATTCAATTCTTGGTAGTTTAAGCCCTTCAAGGACTTACTGAAGAAAGGAAACAGGACAATACGACTTGGGGTCACTAGATTGGCTAGAGGCTTTAAAAGCTGGACACACACGGGCAATCTTCCAAGCATCCGGGAACTTTAGGTTTTTCCTCTGAGATTTCAAAGATCCACTTGATATAGATACAATCATGTCCTAGGGAAGAATCCATTTTAAGTGAATTAAGTGTTATATTAAAGTCGACTCGGAAAAAGGTTTTCATAATGACCCTTTTATGTAGAGAGGTTTGAGACAAAATACAAAATGAAAATGGCAGTGTCATTGACTTGTAAGTAATAATAATAATAATAATTTATTTTTAACCCGCTAAGGTAACAAAAGCGGAGTATAAATAAAGAAAAGAAAAAATACATACAAATCGACTAAATACACAGTAAAGACACTAAATCACATACAAAGTAAGACACAAAATACAAAAAAGTAAACACAAAAAAGTAAAACACAAAAAAGTAAGACACAAAATACATACAAATCGACTAAATACACAGTAAAGACACTAAATCAATGAAGGAGGCGTACAAACCCATGATGAGCTGGGAGAGCCTTCACTGTCTGGGGGAGTTTGTCAGCAAGCTCAACTAGCTTTTCAGTTATATCTGGAAGCCCAAAAACTGAGACAAGGTTACGGTTCCGGTACCACGGAGGCAAATACAGTAGAAAACGCGAGAACCGAAAATAATAAGAACGTAATGACCGGGTATTTTTTCGCCCAAGAATGGGATAAACACCAGAAAGGAACAAAATTGAATGATCAGTAAAAACAGAATACAATTTAGCAAGGGTCTTCCTACTGTATTTCCCCCGATTGGCAACAATTTTGGAGTACGAAACTTGGATCTTTTTCTTACAATTCGCCACGGCTTGTTCTCGGAGAGATTTAAGATTTTTAGCAATGTTTATACCCAACCACCGAAAAGAAGAGACACATGGGACAGAAAAAGAAGCGCAATCTAAAGGCGAGTTACCATTACTATTAAACGAAAGATATTCACATTTAGAGAAATTCAGTGATAGACCAATCTTACTAAGGTTTGTTGCAACTGTAGATACGAAACAGAAAGACCTTTTCTAGTCCTACTAATTAGAAGTATATCATCAGCATACGCTATGTAAGAAAGATTAATCGCCTGAAAAATACAAGTGGTTGGGATAGAAGATAAAACAGAAGAAATGCAAAGTTTAAAGATAGAAGGGGAAAGGACAGCACCTTGTCTGACACCACACCGAACCGGAATTTTAGAATCGGAATAACCCCTTCAGCTTTTATTCGTAGAAAAGAATTGGCATACCAATAACGAAGGAGAGAAACCAGAGAAAGATTAATGCCGTGACTAAAAAGGGAAAACAGAGCTTGTGAGTGGACGACGCTGTCAAAAGCCTTGGAAAGGTCCAAGGCGCAAAGATGGAGTTCATATCCCTTTTTAGTCGCATCGATAAGAAGATTAATTAGAACTCGATGGGCTTGCTGGCACCCTACCCCAGACGAAAATCCAAGCTGATTTTCGCCAAAATGTGCACTCGATATGGACGGAAGAAGAACATATTCAAAAACTTTACTGAGATTGCATGACACAGTTATTGGCCGATACGACGAGCAATCGCTAGGAGGTTTCCCTCTTTTAAGAATTGATGTTACAGACCCACATAGGAAGCTATCCGGTACCGCAGACGCACACAAGCACATTTGGAAAAGCAACTGCAGGTGTTGAAAAAGAAGTGGGCAATCAACATTTAAATGGTTGGCAGAAATGCCATCGCAATCGAGGGAATTTGATTTCAACCTTTTTACTGCCTGCTGAACCACAGAGAGCTCGACAGACAAAATCTGAGTTTGGCTCAGCGATACGGGAAGTGCGGCAGTGAGAAGTTTCGAAAAAACCGATGGACATGATAATTCACTGAACTAAAAACTTTACTGTAATAACTATGCCATGCACCGGCACTAATCGGCTTGTAGCAAAAGAATCATCAAGTTTTTCAGAATTAATTACCTTTTGCCAATCAGATTTACTTAACGGGAAATTCGATATTTTTGATTTAGTCGAGCGCAGGTATTTTTTATATTCTAATTTTGTCTTTTGCTTTATTTGATGAATAACCCCTTCAGACGGACGACCACAAGAAACCCAAATCCGCAACCAAAACTTTGCTTTATTTTTAATCGATTTCAATTCAGGATCCCACGACCACTCCGGTTTACGCGTGTTTCGCCTGACTCGCTCCCGTGGTACAGCGGTCAATTCAGCTGTTTTAAGGCAAGATACTAATTTTAGATAATAATCATTTAGAGTATTTTTATCATTTGAAGACTTACAACTAAGCTGTAGAAGGTGGAAAGGAACTTGGATTGTAGCAAGTAGCATAGCTAGCGTAGAAATATACAGCGATAAATTTATCTTATTCCAATTTCGACGGAAAACCCATCTTCGTCCTGCTTGTAAAGCATTACGATTAGTACAAATCGGTATTTGAAAAACAAACGAAATCGGTAGGTGATCTAAATCGCAATGATCTTCATGAACAGTTACAGTAGAAACGGGTAGGCCCGGAGAACAAACAACATGATCAATATTACTTTGACTACCGGAATGATGAAGATAAGAATATATACAAGTTTTTTCAACCAGCTTAAACTGCGGCAGCGAATCAAATATCAAATCCGAGCGAATATTCGATGACAGCAGGTCAGCGTTAAAGTCTCCAGCGATCAAAAAACGATAACCTTGATTTGAGACGGATTCCAAAAGTTTCTGTAATACACTGCAAGTCTTAGCGAATCTGTTAAGAGACTGAACCGATTTTCTGTCACAAGGCAAGTAAACATTTACGATCACTAAATCGTTAATCCGCACAGCCAAAATGTTAGGATCACTGTGAAAAAGCACAGACGAGTAGCAAGCAACACTATTTCGGTTCAGTATACATGCAAGCCCACCCGACGGCCGTCCGAAAGTAGTTCGTGCCGCCGATACGAAAACGACGTGATTAGCACTACGTTTTAGCAGGTTTGTATTAGCCGACGATAATAAGTGTTCTTGCAAACAGACAATGTCATAGTTACATGCAAGTTCGTCAATAACATGCTCTTTTCTTCTGGTACCATTTATGTTGTACGAGACAGCTGAAAGGGACTGCATCATTTTCGGGCACTACTCGAAACGCGAGACTTGAGCACTGGACATTTCAAACTAAAGGATGTATGATCACCGTTGCAGTTCGCACATTTTGGGCTATTTTGGCAAGGCGTTTCCTTAGTGGCAGTATGATTACCGGCACAACGAGCACATTTATCAACAGGACTGGTGCAATCCTTCATCATGTGATCTGGGGATCGGCATTTGAAGCAGCAACGGGGTACACTGATGAAATCGTACACACGGAATATTTCGTAACCTATTTTCAGGCCGTTCTTGATGGCATTGCCTTTTGCGAATGTATCCGAAAACTCTAGCTTAATTGTTTGTGAAGAGCCGAAACGAGTGGCTTCAGTCACACCAGGGTACGAATTTAGTCCAGCAATGTCAAAATCCTCAGGGATACCTCTAGCAATCCCAAGGTGACGCTTAAGCACAGTTTTAGTGGTAGCACCCGATGCGGCTTGCACTAATCGAATTGCAGAAATCCGAAATAACAGATTTCTCAATGTTGACATACAACTTGTCACCTCGTGGGCGGACACTGGAAACTGACTCGTGACCTGACAATTGGTCTAAGAATTCCTTTCGACTTTTTGGGTTGCAAACTGTTTGCGGAAGGTTTGAAACAATCACTGTAGCATGGCTACTCGATAGTGAAGAAGCAGCATCCCCAGGCTGGGGTAGCGGTGGAAAATTGGCTGAATAAGACTCGAACTGATTGGATATAGTTTTTAGATGCAAGTTCAGTTCATTGACTTTCGAGAGCAAAGCCGAGTAAGCCGAAGCCGGGATAACTGGCACTTCCGAAGGGCTTCGAATGACGAAAGTCGGAATTGTAAAACAATCTGAATCACCTTTTTCTCAGCATTTCCAAGATATCACCAAGGTGACTAGATGGAGCCTTCGTTCCGGTTCGCTTCTGAAATGGCGCATCAGGATCCAGCTTCAAGCCCAGCCATTTCTTTGCGATCACAATCACTTCGCAATCAAAAAACTCCGCTCCAAATCTTTTGATAGTCTCATCATCTATTCCCTCTTCCTTGTTTCGCTGAACGAAATTCAACACGGGCGAATAATGCAAATTCTCACTCTGTTCAAACATCATGACGTAACAAGCTCTATGCACAGCAGCATGGGATGTTGCGCGCACGACTGACGAATTCTGCTTTTTTTGCACAGACAAACGCCTCTAAGACTTCAAATGCCTCCGTCCACACAATACTAGGAACAAGGGAAGTGTCGGGACCCGCTCACCAATTCCCCGCAATTTAAGGGTAACTAAATACCGGCAGGTACATACGGCGCTTGCGGCAGGAACCCTCCCCTCTTCTGCTTGTTGTCTAGTATATGTTATCAATCAATATTCTGTTCCGGAAACTACTTTAGAATTTTGGCTTATATTCAGTCAGTACAGTAGGTGGCAACACTGCTCTAAAAATTCGGGCGCACTTTCCACAGCGCAACAATCAAGCTCTGGCAACGCAGCTAGATCCAGAATTCATTTCGGCCATACCGCTGCTATCCATAAAGAATACAATCCTCTAGGGTAATTAAATGTTTCTGTCTGAGTCTCTGTACTTATTAAGTCACTAAATCTCAAGGGAATTTATGTTCAGTAAAAAATGTCAATAGCCAGAGAATAAATAAGCCGATTATAAATGTCTGTAGGGAAACACACAGGTTGAAATCTTACTTTATTTAAAAGATTAGTATCCAAAAACAAGGTGTTTACACGACGAACTCTCAAGTGATACTGGCCTTGCTTTTTCATTGGTTATTCCTGGGTAGCCAGCTAAGCCTTTTCTGGCGAACAAACTGTTATCCAACGACCGCATAAACAATTTTTTTTTATATTAACAATTGTCAAATAACGCTTATTATCGTGACGACACAATTTTGTTTTTTTGTTGAAAATAAACGAAAACATTACTTCTGTAATTTTGTCTGTAATTTTGTAATTTTTAGAATCTTTCTGTAATTTTCCAATTTTGTAATTTTAGATTTTTCTGTAATTTTATAATAATTACAATTTGAATTTGATAGTAATTTTTACTGTTTATGCACCTATTTAGTGTGTGATCAAATTCTGGAAGTTTCAAATATCTGCAACAAAATTCCTACGGTGTCTTTTGCGGGAAAAACCCGTGAGTAATTTAAAAGAAAGTACCTAATAATTTCTTATTTTAGGTAAGAAATTAAGTTAATAATAAATATAACAACATTTATGGTAAATTAACTGTTGTTTTCTATTCTAAAATGTAAGAACAACAATTTTCCCTCGTTACATTCAATCTTGAAGTTCCCCCCATAAATCTGACCAATAAGTTTGATAAAAACAAAAGAATTGCAGGTTGTTTTCCTCCACAATTTTAATTGACAGAACCGTCATTAAACGCTAGAATACGATTGCTGATTAACAAGATCTCGCCAAATCAGATTGCTAATCAATAATGCTGTTCAATACAACTACTACTAATAACAACTCATGGCAGCACCAAGCCATCTGAGGCCAACACAGCTACAACCCTTCTCCTTCGTTCCAATTTATTCAAAGCCTCGCTCTTTTCTCCCTCCTAGAAAGTTCCAACTAATCTAATAAACTCATAAAGTTTTGCTCGCACCCCCTTTCAGGGACAACATGCTTTACCAACAACTCCTATACCTTTCTTTTATTATAACCCTACAAAGTAGAATTAAACGATATTTTTCGTACGACTTACTGTTTGAAATACAGTCAATCAGAGGGATGCCCAAAATAGTTGGTAGACAATTTTTCTAGAATTATGCAGCAAATTCTTCTCTGTCTTTCAGAGCTCCCATGCATCAGAACCATACTTTACCACTGGCTTCACTGTAGCTTCCAATATTCTAATTTTGCTTCGTAAGCTTATTTCCCTACCCTCAAACTTTTTTAAACTGTGAAAGAACACCCTGGGCCTTGGCTATTCTACTTTTAGCAATTTCGCTGCAAGTTGCTGTCAACTGCTGTCATACGAGCAGTACTACCTAGGTAAGTAAAATTGCCCAACTGATCGATCTTCTCTTTACCCAATATTTACCAGAATTTCTTTACGAAATTCTTTTTATATGTTTTGCTTTCTCTTTGCCAACTTATTTTTACGCATGGAAATGTTAAGAGTAATTGTCTGGGGTAATCTTAACTGGGATTGAATTGTCTAGATAATATTTCCATGGGGAGCGGGTATTTTTCTGTGGAGATGGAGCCAGATTTCTTGTCATTATTTAAAAAATGATCAGAAATTAAATGAAGAAGTCAAGTTTTTCCAACTGAAAGTAAGGAGCAAAACTTAAAGTCAAAACGATCAGAAATTAGTGCATATTTGAGGGGGGCTGCCCACTCTTCAATACCTTGCTCTTTACGCTAAAGTTTGAATTTTGTCCCAATCCCCTAAGAACGACTGTTTAAACAGAAAGTTCGCTTAATTAAAACAATAAGAAGCTTTTTACAATACTAAAAAACTTTAGCGTGAAGAGCAAGGAGTGAGGAAGGGACCCCAGATGCCACTATGAGGCCATGCAATCAGGATTTCCCTTTTATAGATAGAGGCAGAGAATGGAGCTTATAGTGGAACAAAGAACCCAAACCATCTTACAACACCAGATCAGCTCCAATCGTTTATACCCAGCCTATATCTGTCAGGGTCAATAGATTTCCAGATCCTCGGAGCCCTACAAATCAGAATCGAGCAAAGGTTTGTGGCTATAACTTATTTTCTTGTTCTTTATTTGAGCACAAGATTTATCTTGCAAGCTTTCGCTTTATAACATAAAGATGGACAAAGGTCGTGAAAGGTCGTAATTAATTTTTCAAAGGAAGAGCCAGCTTTATACGATGAGTTGCAATTTCCCCAGATGCAGCTATGAGCATTAAAATTCTCATAGCATTAGCATGTTATTTCTAAAATTTGCTGTTCTTCATATTTATATAGACACTAATAGCATCAATTTCATCAGGATTATCCTTGGGACCCAGAACGGAATAGAATATCAGATCTGTAAAAAAAATTCTAACATCGCCACCTCTTCTACCTGCTGACCGATCCTTTCTATATATACTAAAATCAGGTATAATTGACATTGGCTACTATCCATATATCTAGGTTTGTGATTACTTTTCTTTCCAGACTTGCCTTGATTTCTGACGAATTTTCTTTTGCATTAATCATGAATTACATGGTAAGCTATGCGTAAATTCCTTGAAGCAACTCTACCTGACTGTGACTGGTTTTGTTGATGTATGGGAATACTCTGTAAGCAACCCAATAGCGAAAATCATTGTTCTGATTTTGGAAGTTCTGATAGTCCAGTGACACTAGGATTTAGTTCTGTTTCTGTGGGTGACTGCTCGAAGTCTCTTCAACGTAATTTCTTGTGAATTTCTTTTCTGACTGGGGTTTTCCATAGCTTCTGATTGATATTGATGTCGGGATCGTTACAGATACAAAAGTGTATGAAAGATTTGCTGTCATTGGCATCCGAAGGATCTCTGCTCTTCTTTGGAGATAAGGACACACGTTTTTTGTATTGAACTATATTCCCAGACCTTGCAGTTTTTGAAAAAAATTATTTGTCCCAGTAATCACTACTTATCAACAGAGTAAGCATCACTTCGACATTTTTGCCATGATGCAATTTCTTTTTTATAAGTTTTAAGGTAAGACCGTGCAGTAAGAATTTTGAGCACAGAAGTGGTTTTTGCTTGAAGAGTTTTTAATTTATTTTTTTCCAATTTAAACACATATTAAAGCTAATATCGGAATTTGACTTAATAAGCATAGATTTGGAAACCGACCAATTTCCTTTATAATTTCGACGCTTAAGAGGCATTGGTTCAAGTGCGGTCACACGGATTACGGTTTACTCTAACCGTCAACCAGAAATTCTTGCTATTCATTGGTTTTATCATCCAGTTTTACTCCATGTATGACGCACTTAATCTGGTTTTGAGCTTGTGGTATTGTTGCTTCTAAAATGGAGTCTGAAAGGCAAAGAGACACGTATGCTCTAGTAATTTTCGGCTATTTTTGCTTAAATAAGGTAATTTCAATTTCTCTAGAGCGTTTCATCGACAAGTGGAAGTTTCACTGAACATGTGAAAATATAGTTTTTTCTAATGTATGTAAGTCCTTCTTCTTTCAACATTTTTTTTTTTTGTCTGATAAGAAAATTGGCTTTTTTCAGCTAAAACAATTTGGATTCAAAAGAAAATACATAATTCGCAATATTGTCCGACAGCACTGTGTTCAGAGTGAAACGTTGACAGCGTGAGGATAATAATTCAATTATTTTGGATATTAAATCAGTTATTTAGTTCACAGGAAAGCTTGAGATAATCCACAGGAGAAACACTCTTAGCAAAATTAACAGGAGTAGGGAATAATGTATTTATCTCACAATACGGTCAATAGTCCGTTCTCCTGTTTTCACTGTATCCTAACACCTGCATTTGTTTACCAACATAAACTGAAAATGTGCCTTTTCAGAGCCTCACTATATAAATGTATAGTGGGCCTTATAATTTAGCTAAAATGAAAGTGAAAATGCCATTTGATGCCTTTTTTATGCTATTTCATAATTCAATAGGCTATTGGGTTTTGGGGCTAATTGCATCTTGAGCCCTTAAAGCCCCAAAGGTATTTCATTTTTGTAACAACAAAAAGAAGTTATCAACACTAGTTAAGTTATTGAAAAGTGGCTAAAAACATATCATGGTACATTTTTTGCACAGTTTATATAATTATCTAGTAAGTTTATTGCAGATCATTTCTGGTCTTCGTTCTTGGTGCAAACAAAAAGCTCCTCCCACTTATTTCTTCACTTATGGATCAGTGTGTTTACGTTTATCAATGAGAAATGGTTACCAAGTGCATTATTCGTAATATTGGGTTTCCACTTATTTCTGATTGTTTTGTGTCTGACTTGTCTACCCATGAAAAGATCTGACTTTGCTTATGTTTATATCTGCAAAAACGTTCTCCGGAACACTTGCACCCCGGTCCGGGTTTTTTATAATGGGTAAGATAGAGAATGATCATACTGGATAATTATATAAACTGTGATTTTTTGTAATTCATAGGCCTATTATTGACTTATAAATAAGGTAAACATACCACTTGATGCCTTTTTTATGCTCTTTCCAAATGTAATCTAATTATTTTTGTTGGAAATGAATTTTACCCCCACCCCCTAATTTGGAAATATTTACCCTGAATTTGTTGGTAAATATTTACCAAATGATATTATTGAGTTACAACTAAAGTGAATATACCACTTGATGCCTTTTTTCATGCTCTTTATTGATATAATAATCATTTTTGTCAGATATGAATTTTAGCAATGAAAACTTCTATCAATTAAAAATGGTTTCATAAGACTGATGAAAGAATAAGGGAGATCCAGGTTAATTAAATTCACCAGCAGTTTATTGTGGATAACATACCCATAGACATCAGATCAATCAAACAGGACAGCAATTGGGAAATGTCTATTTTTAAGAGACTCCTTACTTACAGTTCGTTACCACGAACTGTTTAATACTAAACTTAGTTTCAATTTTTTCACCAATGCAAATTTTGTAGCTTTTGATGAGTTTGTCTAAATTTGATGAAACTTATAGATTTGAAATCAGCATAAAAACCTGATCCTTTGATGTATCTTTTGGTATCAATATTCCGTCTTTTAGAGTTTCTGTTTCTATTGAGCTGGGCCACTCCTTTTTTTTTTTTTTTAATTTACAAACGGGTTACAATAAATAAATAAACAAACATCTCATTTAAAAAAACACAATCCAATGCATTACTGCATGCCGGACAAAACCCGAAAAAAAAAACACTTTAAAAAATATATATAGTATTTTATATTATTATCATTTATTTCCTCGGACCCTAATATAACCCAAAAAGGGTCCAACCCAAAAACAAATAAATATGTTCTCTTGCCTCCCTCTCCCACCCCTCCAACAAAAAAGTGGGAACTTGAGAATCATCCACGCAAACAACGCAACACAAATCACAACATTCGCAAAAAGAGAGGAGAAAAAAAAATAAATAAAAAAAGGGAAATAAATCACTCATCCATTCAAAACCCAAACAATCATCTCACCATCAACATTCAACCAATCATTCTCTACACACAACCACTAAAATCTTCCATATTGATAAAAACAGCTTACTCTGAGGGAATTTCAAAATTCATCCTGATCTGTCTTATTTTTTACCTCCTCGGGAAGTTTGTTCCAGACAGCCGGGCCATAAAAACGGATAGAAAATGTAGACCTTGTTGTTACAGGGAACGGGGTTCGTATTGAATGGGCATTTCTTGTCTCATACCTGTGTTTAGCTTCGGTAAATGCAATCGAGAAACATGCAGGTAGCAGGTTATTAAAACTTTTAAACATGAATAATGCCATGTAAAACTTAACTAGGCCAAAAAGTGGCATAATCTTAATACCGTCGTATTGCCTTCGAACCGAGTCAGAACCTCGCATTCCAGATAAAACACGAACAGCATTATTTTGTAGAACCCTCAGTGGCAGTAGATAAGTAATAAATGTCACTGACCAAACACTTACACAATATAACAAATACGGATGAACCAGCGAGAAATACAGCATTCTTAAAATTTTAGGAGGGAAAAAATGTTTCAGTTTCCGCAGCATTCCAACATTCCTGGCAATTTTTGTACACAGTGATTCAATATGAGGTTTAAACAGAAGACACTCGTCAACTTGGACACCAAGATATTGAACATAACTATGTCTCTGGAGATATCCACTTTCTAGTTGAATACCATGGATCCAAGGATAATAATTAGTACTTCTTCCATATAGAATAAATTTACTTTTACTATGATTCAAACATAATTTATTTACACGCATCCATCTTTCAATACAACTCATTCCTGTATTTAAAAGCAGAAATAAATCTGCCTCAGTCACAGCTGCCACAGAAAACTGTGTGTCATCAGCGAAGCTAGGCAATATCATCTTTGACCTTCTAGCTGCAGGTCCCACATGACTAAATATCCTTTTAAGACACGCATTCAAATCATTAATATAGATTAAAAACAACAAGGGTCCAAGCACAGAACCCTGTGGTACTCCACATCTCGCATTCATATAATCAGAATGAACACTCCCAACCCCAACACACTGTTTTCTTCCACTCAAAAACGACAAAATCAAACTATGAAAATTACCACGAATACCGGCATGCTCTAATTTTGATAATAATACACTATGGTCAACAGAGTCGAATGCTTTCATAATGTCCAGAAATATAGACGCAACTTTCAACCCTGCATCCAACGAATCATTGACAAATGTTGTTAAAAAAAGCAAAGCTTGCTCTGTTGACATCCCATGACGAAATCCGAACTGAGTAGGGTGAAAATAAGAATTTTTATTTAAAAAATCCACCATTCTTACATAAATCAGTTTTTCAAACAGACGCGGTATTATTGGGAGCATTGATATTGGTCTGTAATTATTCATATCATTCTTATCACCACTCTTAAACAGGGGTACCACATGAGCACTTTTCAAACAATCCGGGTAAACTCCACTCTTAATTCATGAATTAATCAAATACAAAAAATGACCTGAAATAATAGAGAAAACTGAACGAAGAATTCTAACACTGAAAAAATCCGACCCAGCTGCTGAATTCTTCATTGACTTCACCGTCGTCTCAAGCTCTGCAAGAGTCACTGGTCTTAAGAATATAGAGACTTCAGCTGCCTCATCGAGAAAATCATTATAAGAGCCATCACTGGGTGACTGCGCAACACTATCAGATACACTCTTACCAATATCTGTAAAATGTGCACACATTATATTAGCAACTTGATTACCCGAGTGAGCATCAGGAATGTCAGGGATAGTCGGGGCAGCACGAGCGTTAACTACCAACTTGATGATTCTCCACGTTTTCGCAGGATTGCCTTCTGCTTCTTTAAATTTATTTACAAAGTAGAGCTTTTTAGCCTGTCTTAGAAGGGTGTTAAGATTTTTATTATAACTTTTGTAAATATCTTTATCTGATTGAGATCCAGTTTTAGTAGACCTTTCATAGAGCTCCTGTCTTTTATCCATCGATTTAAGTAGCGCTTTCGATATCCATGGTTTCTTTGCAACATCATAACGTTTACGCTTTTGTTTGAACTCTAGACTTTCATATAACATCTGAATCAGTTTATCATACCATTTACCAAATTTATCATTAACACAATCAGTACCATCAGGGCATTCAAATGACTCATTCGTAAGTTTAGTCCTATATTTATATATAGCTTTCTTATCAATTATAGGCTGTTTAACTCCAGTCATACCACCTCATTGACGACAACAACTAATAGCTGCACGGATCACAATAGCACAGTGATCGGAAACGTCGTTTACTAACACTCGCGACAAGTCACAGCTAACATTCAAAAACAGATTATCAATCACAGATGCAGAAGCTCCAGATATTCTAGTTGGAATATTAACAGAAGGGGAAAGACCAACACTATACATAAGATTCAAAAAACTTCTTGCCTTCGAATTCACATCTTGCACATTATTCAAATCAATATTAAAATCACCACTTATAAAGCAAGGCACTTGCGAATCCGGTATTTTATCCAACATATTATCCATCAGGTCCAAAAACTCATCCACATTTCCTGAAGGGGGCCTAAAAACAACAACAAGAAATAACTTACGCCCAGACAATGAAACCTCTAACACCATTGATTTAAAAATCATTTCTCGATATACGCAATATCCAGCCTTGGCTTAACATTATATCCATTTTTCACTTAAATTGCAAGACTACCATGCTGTCTTTTCACTCGATTCCGAAGAAACAACCTATAGCCTGGTATATCCAATAATGAAGAGTTGTGGTCGTTCAGCCAAGTTTCTGTCAAAGACATTACATCAGGCTCCAGCCTAGATGAAACTTCATTAATATAATTAAACGAACTATTTAAACCGCGACAATTCATACCATACATTTTCAGCTCCTGCATAAGTTTCCATTCATTCAATTCATTCAGACACACATATTTTGAATCAGCACACTCAACATTCATTCCACCCTCAACCTGGTCTTCATTCATGATACCCTCACTCATCTGTGAAAAATCAACACGACGACTCTCAAGTTCCCCCAATCTATTCAAATTTATCTCAACCATTATCAAACACCAAAGACGGGCAAGATAATGAAGCGAGAGAAACAAAACCAATTAACTTACCCCCAATTTTCATTATACCATCAAGGTCCGAGGAAATAATTGGGCCATAACCAGGCACCAAAAGCACAAAAACCTGAAACAAACAAAAAACAAAATTAAATAAAATAAAACAAAAACTAATAAACGGTAATAGCCTTATAAAAGGCCACATCCAAATCACTCTAAACACATATAGCTCACGGCTACTAGCCAAATATACATAACTGCAACATACGCAAGAAAAAAAAATATATAACATTACTTAACAAAACATCTCTCATTTTACCATACATAACTCTTCCAAAAAAAAGAACCATCTTACATAAATAAATATACAAAAAAAAGATATAAAGAGAGAAAAAAAATAACATCAACATGCAGATTTCATAGCTTCATACCATCCCAATTTTTTAACTTCCCCGTTTTCACGAATACACAATACCGGAAGAACCACCGGAGGCACCCAACATTGGATCCCCCTTCCTTGCAAAATCTTCCTTTTCTCAAGTAGATCCCTCCTAATCAATCTAACTTCCTTGCTTAAGTCATCACTCACAAAAACGGGTTTGCCAAAACCTAAGTCTTTTCCTTTCAGTTTCTTCGCATTACTCATAATAGCAAATCGACCTTGATATTCCGCAGTTTTAATCTTTACGAAATTATCCGTAACATTAACAACAGAAAAATATGGAATATCCGAAGCAGGAATCCCGAGCCCATCAACTAGAACACGTTTGACAGTGCTTTCAGTATCTGCACTCGGTCCAGGCTTAACATTCCAAAACAGAACATTATTCTTCTTATCCGTATTTTGAACCAACATCGACTGGTTCTTTAACAGGGCAACTTGAGTACAAAGTTCATTTATTATGACCTCTTGCGCATGCGTCTTATCAGTAAGTTTACCCACTTCATCATTAGTTTTGATTGCATTAGCTTCAATAACCGCACACCGCGAACCAAGGTGATCGACTGATTTTTTTATAGTCTCCATATCAGATTCTACGGTTTTCAGTGAGCACTTAATATCAGAAACATCTTTTTGTAATGATTGTAACATTTCTAAAATCATGGAAATGCTACCAGCATTTGTCCTTTCGCATTCTCGCACAAGACTAACATCGAAAGTTGAGTCCATTCCTGAGACTTCATCACAAGGCTTTTTCTGGCCTGTCTTTACTTGAGTAGATTTGTAAATTTCACCAGCTTCTTGGGATACATTTTTATCATCCTGTTTCAACTTCTTATTGTCATTATTTCCTTTATTCTTCTTCTTATTCCCCATTCTCGGCTAATAAAAAAATAAATTAAAAAATCTGGCGCCTACCTCAATCGGAACCTTTTTTTACCCACGCGATTCTAGCGTGCTGTACAACAGCCGTTAAAAGGCACGGCAAACACCAATCATCCAAGATCAGCTACGGTCCTAAGAAAATCCACACTTTTACTCCTGCATCAACCAGCTACGAAATTATCTGCATGACATCATCTATTCTACAATGCAATTTGGCCAGCACTAGCCCCTACACAAATGTTAACATAATGAATGCATGATCGCAATTTTTATGCTTACACCTGAACTGTCCACTTTAATTAATTCTAAATTTAATCCGGCTTATGTGAGTGATCGAAAATATTCAATAGTAATATAGTCAATAAATAACAATCTTTTATTTCACTTGTTGCGAAACTTTTCTAATCACTGACAGTCACTGTATTCCACGGTAATGTATTCTAAAGTTAATCCGGCTTAACATCATATAGATGTTCACAGGTCAAATGCCAAATGAGAACTGAAACTTGCAGTTCGTTGCCACGGACTGTTTGATACTAAACTTAGTTTCAAGGCAGGTAATGTTTTCCTTTTTGCTCTGTCCTTTTTTGAAGCCCCTTTGTTCTTTTGGAAAGAGATTATTAATTTCTGCAGTGTATTCAATTCTTGGTAGTTTAAGCCCTTCAAGGACTTACTGAAGAAAGGAAACAGGACAATACGACTTGGGGTCACTAGATGGGCTAGAGGCTTTAAAAGCTGGACACACACGGGCAATCTTCCAAGCATCCGGGAACTTTAGGTTTTTCCTCTGAGATTTCAAAGATCCACTTGATATAGATACAATCATGTCCTAGGGAAGAATCCATTTTAAGTGAATTAAGTGTTATATTAAAGTCGACTCGGAAAAAGGTTTTCATAACGACTCTTTTATGTAGAGAGGTTTGAGACAAAATACTAAGTGAAAATGGCAGTGTTATTGACTTGTAAGTGCCTTGCTTTTTCATTGGTTATTCCTGGGTAGCCAGCTAAGCCTTTTCTGGCGAACAAACTGTTATCCAACGACCGCAAAAACAATTTTTTGTTATATTAACAATTGTCAAATAACGCTTATTATCATGACGACACAATTTTGTTTTTTTGTTGAAAATAAACGAAAACATTACTTCTGTAATTTTGTCTGTAATTTTGTAATTTTTAGAATCTTTCTGTAATTTTCCAATTTTGTAATTTTAGATTTTTCTGTAATTTTATAATAATTACAATCTTAATTTGATAGTAATTTTTACTGTTTATGCACCTATTTAGTGTGTGATCAAATTCTGGAAGATTCAAATATCTGCAACAAAATTCCTAAGGTGCCTTTTGCGGGAAAAACCCGTGAGTAATTTAAAAGAAAGTACCTAATAATTTCTTATTTTAGGTAATAAATTAAGTTAATAATAAATATAACAACATTTATGGTAAATTAACTGTTTTTTTCTATTCTAAAATGTAAGAACAACAAATTTCCCTCGTTACATTCAATCTTGAAGTTCCCCCCATAAATCTGACCAATAAGTTTGATAAAAACAAAAAGAATTGTAGGTTGTTTTCCTCCACAATTTTAATTGACAGAACCGTCATTAAACGCTAGAATACGATTGCTGATTAACAAGATCTCGCCAAATCAGATTGCTAATCAATAATGCTGTTCAATACAACTACTACTAATAACAACTCATGGCAGCACCAAGCCATCTGAGGCCAACACAGCTACAACCCTTCTCCTTCGTTCCAATTTATTCAAAGCCTCGCTCTTTTCTCCCTCCTAGAAAGTTCCAACTAATCTAATAAACTCATAAAGTTTTGCTTGCACCCCCTTTCAGGGACAACAGGCTTATCGATAGGTCAATGATGGTTGGCTGACAAGGACGAATCTGACAATCTGTCATCTCTCGCCCTCAGAAGGTGCTCCTATACCTTTCTTTTATTATAACCCTACAAAGTAGAATTAAACGATATTTTTCGTACGACTTACTGTTTGAAATACGGTCAGTCAGAGGGATACCCAAAATAGTTGGTAGACAATTTTTCTAGAATTATGCAGCAAATTCTTCTCTGTCTTTCAGAGCTCCCATGCATCAGAACCATACTTTACCACTGGCTTCACTGTAGCTTCCATTATTCTAATTTTGCTTCGTTAGCTTATTTCCCTACCCTCAAACTTTTTTAAACTGTGAAAGAACACCCTGGGCCTTGGCTATTCTACTTTTAGCAATTTCGCTGCAAGTTGCTGTCAACTGCTGTCATACGAGCAGTACTACCTAGGTAAGTAAAATTGCCCAACTGATCGATCTTCTCTTTACCCAATATTTACCAGAATTCCTTTACGAAATTCTTTTTATATGTTTTGCTTTCTCTTTGCCAACTTTTTTTAACGCATGGAAATGTTAAGAGTAATTGTCCGGGGTAATCTTAACTGGGATTGAATTGTCTGGATAATATTTCCATGGGGAGCGGGTATTTTTCTGTGGAGATGGAGCCAGATTTCTTGTCATTATTTAAAAAATGATCAGAAATTAAATGAAGAAGTCAAGTTTTTCCAACTGGAAGTAAGGAGCAAAACTTAAAGTCAAAACGATCAGAAATTAGTGCATATTTGAGGGGGGCTGCCCACTCTTCAATACCTTGCTCTTTACGCTAAAGTTTGAATTTTGTCCCAATCCCCTAAGAACGACTGTTTAAACAGAAAGTTCGCTTAATTAAAACAATAAGAAGCTTTTTTACAATACTAAAAAACTTTAGCGTGAAGAGCAAGGAGTGAGGAAGGGACCCCAGATGCCACTATGAGGCCATGCAATCAGGATTTCCCTTTTATAGATAGAGGCAGAGAATGGAGCTTATAGTTGAACAAAGAACCCAAACCATCTTACAACACCAGATCAGCTCCAATCGTTTATACCCAGCCTATATCTGTCAGGGTTAATAGATTTACAGATCCTCGGAGCCCTACAAATCAGGATCGAGCAAAGGTTTGTGGCTATATCTACTTTTCTTGTTCTTTATTTGAGCACAAGATTTATCTTGCAAGCTTTCGCTTTATAACATAAAGATGGACAAAGGTCGTGAAAGGTCGTAATTAATTTTTCAAAGGAAGAACCAGCTTTATACGATGAGTTGCAATTTCCCCAGATGCAGCTATGAGCATTAAAATTCTCATAGCATGTTATTTCTAAAATTTGCTGTTCTTCATATTTATATAGACACTAATAGCATCAATTTCATCACGATTTTCCTTGGGACCCAGAACGGAATAGGATATCTGATCTGTAAAAAAAATTCTAACATCGCCACCTCTTCTACCTGCTGACCGATCCTTTCTATATACACTAAAATCAGGTATAATTGACATTGGCTACTATCCATATATCTAGGTTTGTGATTACTTTTCTTGCCAGACTTGCCTTGATTTCTGACGAATTTTCTTTTGCATTAATCATGAATTACATGGTAAGCTATGCGTAAATTCCTTGAAGCAACTCTACCTGACTGTGACTGGTTTTGTTGATATATGGGAATACTCTGTAAGCAACCCAATAGCGAAAATCATTGTTCTGATTTTGGAAGTTCTGATAGTCCAGTGACACTAGGATTTAGTTCTGTTTCTGTGGGTGACTGCTCGAAGTCTCTTCTACGTAATTTCTTGTGAATTTCTTTTCTGACTGGGGTTTTCCATAGCTTCTGATTGATATTGATGTCGGGATCGTTACAGATACAAAAGTGTATGAAAGATTTGCTGTCATTGGCATCCGAAGGATCTCTGCTCTTCTTTGGAGGTAAGGACACACGTTTTTTGTATTGAACTATATTCCCAGACCTTGCAGTTTTTGAAAAAAATTATTTGTCCCAGTAATCACTACTTATCAACAGAGTAAGCATCACTTCGACATTTTTGCCATGATGCAATTTCTTTTTTATAAGTTTTAAGGTAAGACCGTGCTGTAAGAACTTTGAGCACAGAAGTGGTTTTTGCTTGAAGAGTTTTTAACTTATTTTTTTCCAATTTAAACACATATTAAAGCTAATATCGGGATTTAACTTGATAAGCATAGATTTGGAAACCGACCAATTTCCTTTATAATTTCGACGCTTAAGAGGCATTGGTTCAAGCGCGGTCACACGGATTACAGTTTACTCTAACCATCAACCAGAAATTCTTGCTATTCATTGGTTTTATCATCCAGTTTTACTCCATGTATGACGCACTTAATCTGGTTTTGAGCTTGTGGTATTGTTGCTTCTGAAATGGAGTCTGAAAGGCAAAGAGACACGTATGCTCTAGTAATTTTCGGCTATTTTTGCTTAAGTAAGGTAATTTCAATTTCTCTAGAGCGTTTCATCGACAAGTGGAAGTTTCACTGAACATGTGAAAATATAGTTTTTCTAATGTAAGTCCTTCTTCTTTCAACATTTTTTTTTTGTCTGATAAGAAAATTGGCTTTTTCAGCTAAAACAATTCGGATTCAAAACAAAATACATAATTCGCAATGTTGTCCGACAGCACTGTGTTCAGAGTGAAACGTTGACAGCGTGAGGATAATAATTCAATTATTTTGGATATTAAATCAGTTAGTCAGTTTACAGGAAAGCTTGAGATAATCCACAGGAGAAACACTCTTAGCAAAATTAACAGGAGTAGGGAATAATGTATTTATCTCACAATACGGTCAATAGTCCGTTCTCCTGTTTTCACTGTATCCTAACACCTGCATTTGTTTACCAACATAAACTGAAAATGTGCCTTTTCAGAGCCTCACTATATAAATGTATAGTGGGCCTTATAATTTAGCTAAAATGAAAGTGAAAATGCCATTTGATGTCTTTTTTATGCTCTTTCATAATTCAATAGGCTATTTGGTTTTGGGGCTAATTGCATCTTGAGCCCTTAAAGCCCCAAAGGTATTTCATTTTTGTAACAACAAAAAGAAGTTATCAGCACTAGTTAAGTTATTGAAAAGTGGCTAAAAACATATCATGGTACATTTTTTGCACAGTTTATATAATTATCTAGTAAGTTTATTGCAGATCATTTCTTGTCTTTGTTCTTGGTGCAAACAAAAAGCTCCTCCCACTTATTTCTTCACTTATGGATCAGTGTGTTTATGTTTATCAATGAGAAATGGTTACCAAGTGCATTATTTGTAATATTGGGTTTCCACTTATTTCTGATTGTTTTGTGTCTGACTTGTCTACCCATGAAAAGATCTGACTTTGCTTATGTTTATATCTGCAAAAACATTCTCCGGAGCACTTGCACCCCGGTCCGGGTTTTTTATAATGGGTAAGATAGAGAATGATCATACTGGATAATTATATAAACTGTGATTTTTTGTAATTCATAGGCCTATTATTGACTTATAAATAAGGTAAACATACCACTTGATGCCTTTTTTATGCTCTTTCCAAGTGTAATCTAATTATTTTTTTTTGGAAATGAATTTTACCCCCCCCCCTAATTTGGAAATATTTACCCTGAATTTGTTGGTAAATATTTACCAAATGATATTATTGAGTTACAACTAAAGTGAATATACCACTTGGTGCCTTTTTTCATGCTCTTTATTAATATAATAATCATTTTTGTCAGAAATGAATTTTAGCAATGAAAACTTCTATCAATTAAAAATGGTTTCATAAGACTGATGAAAGAATAAGGGAGATCCAGGTTAATTAAATTCACCAGCAGTTTATTGTGAATTACATACCCATAGACATCAGATCAATCAAACAGGACAGCAATTGGGAAATGTCTATTTTTAAGAGACTCCTTACTTACAGTTTGTTACCACGAACTGTTTAATGCTAAACTTAGTTTCAATTTTTTCACCAATGCAAATTTTGTAGCTTTTGATGGGTTTGTCTAAATTTGATGAAACTTATAGATTTGAAATCAGCATAAAAACCTGATCCTTTGATGTATCTTTTGGTATCAATATTCCGTCTTTAGAGTTTCTGTTTCTATTGAGCTGGGCCACTCCTTTTTTTTTTTTTTATTTACAAACAGGTTACAATAAATAAATAAACAAACATCTCATTTAAAAAAACACAATCCAATGCATTACTGCATTGACAAAACCCAAAAAACCAGACAAACCCAAAAAAAAAAAGAAAAACACTTTAAAAAATATATATAATATTTTCTATTATTATCATTTATTTCCTCGGACCCTAATATAACCCAAAAAGGGTCCAACCCAAAAACAAATAAATATCTTCTCTTGCCTCCCTCTCCCACCCCTCCAACAAAAAAGTGGGAACTTGAGAATCATCCACGCAAACAACGCAACACAACTCACAACATTTGCAAAAAGAGAGGAGAAAAAAAAATAAATAAAAAAGGGGAATAAATCACTCATCCATTCAAAACCCAAACAATCATCTCACCAACAACATTCAACCAATCATTCTCATAATTCAATAGCCTAGGCTATTTGGTTCTGGGGCTAATTGCATCTTGAGCCCTTAAAGCCCCAAAGGTATTTCATTTTTGTAACAACAAAAAGAAGTTATCAACAATAGTTAAGTTATTGAAAAGTGGCTAAAAACATATCATGGTACATTTTTTGCACAGTTTAGATAATTATCCAGTAGCCTAAGTTTATTGCAGATCATTTCTGGTCTTTGTTCTTGGTGCAAACAAAAAGCTCCTCCCACTTATTTCTTCACTTATGGATCAGTGTGTTTGCGTCTATCAATGAGAAATGGTTACCAAGTGCATTATTTGTAATATTGAGTTTCCACTTATTTCTGATTGTTTTGTGTCTGACTTGTCTACCCATGAAAAGATCTGACTTTGCTTATGTTTATATCTACAAAAACGTTCTTCAGAGCACTTGCACCCCAGTCTGGGTTTTTATAATGGGTAAGATAGAGAATGATCATACTGGATAATTATATAAACTATGATTTTTTGTAATTCATAGGCCTATTATTGACTTGTAAATAAGGTAAACATACCACTTGATGCCTTTTTTATGCTCATTCCAAATGTAATCTAATTATTTTTGTTGGAAATGAATTTTACCCCACCCCCTAATTTGGAAATATTTACCCTAAGTGAATATACCACTTGATGCCTTTTTTCATGCTCTTTATTAATATAATAATCATTTTTGTCAGAAATGAATTTTAGCCCCCACCCCTATATATATATATCAATTCAGGGTATATATTTGCACATTAGGGGGGTGAGGGAAAGTTTAAACTTAACTCTCATTTACATCAGAAACAAAATTACCCCCACCCCCCTAATGTGCAAATATAGGTAAATTTCTACCAAATCATATTATTGATTTAGGAATAAAGTGAATACACCATTTGATGCCTTTTTTGTGCTGATTACAAATATAATAATCATTTCTATTGGAAATGATTAGTCCCCCCCCCCCCTATATATGCCAATTCAGGGTTAGGTTAGGTTGTAGAAATATGTACCCTGAATTGGCATATATAGAGGGTGGGGGGGGGGGCTGAAATTCATTTCTGACAGAAATGATTACTATATTTGTAATCAGCATAAAAAAAGGCATTGAGTGGTATATTCACTTCATGCATAAGTCAATAATATGATTTGGTAGAAATTTACCCAAATATATACCCTGAATTGGTATATATAGAGTTGGTGGTAAAATTTGTTTATGACAAAAATGATTATTATATTTGTAAAGAGCATAAAAAAAGTCATCAATTGGTATAGGCCTGTTCACTTTAGTTGTAGGCTGATTCAATAATATGATTTGGTAAATATTTACCAATTGGTATATATAGTGGGGGTAAATTTCATTTCCAACACAAATGACTATTATATTTGGAAAGAGCTTAAAAAAAAGCATTGAGTGGTATGTTTACTTTGTTGTAAGTCAATAATATGAATAACAAAAAATTTTCCCACATCACTAGTTTATAAATAGGCTAGTTTGTTCAAGAGTATATTCCAAAAATACTTATTTATAACAATTTAAACCTCATTTATTAGGCAATTTTGTATAAATGTATCACCATGCCAGGTTATAAAGAGACATGTTAAGAAAACAATTCCTACTTCATAGTATGCATAATAATCCACAGTATTTTGCTTGTTTTTCCAGTTTTTCAATCACATTTTTCATTTTATGCCTATTCTCCAAGTCTTGAAGATAGGCCTATACATTTAGGAGCAGTACTGTTCATAAAGAACCATGTTAAGAAAACAATTCTTACTTCATAATATGCATAATACTCCTAGTTAACATATTTTTCAGAGGGAGCACCATTACCATCACCATTTTCCCTGTTGTACAATTATTTGTAACAAAATTGTAAAAAGTAAACATATTTGATTGCATTTTTCCATTTTCAAATAATCTATAAAGCAAAGTTTTGCCATCTACCAAAAAGATATAAATAGGCTAGTATTAATAAATTTAGGTTAGGTTAGATTAGCTAGATGGCTCTTGGGTGTTTGTTTTAAAACAATTTTCAAGACTTTTAGAAAAGAAAAATATTGAAAAATGTGATTATAAAACTGGAAAAACAAGGAAAATAGTGAGGATAAAGGTGCTCCCCTTGGATATTATGTTAACTAGGTTACTTATGCATATTATGCAGTAAGAATTGTGTTCTTAACATGTGTCCTTCTGACCAGTACTAGTCCTAAATTTATACCATCTGGAAAATTGTTTACAAAACAAACACCCAAGAGCCATCTAGCTAACCTAACCCAAATTTATGAATATTTGCCTATTTGTATGTTTTTGGTAGATGTCAGTGATAGTGTTTAACTTTCATATATAGCTTTTTTGAAAATGGATGAATGCAGTGAAATCTGTTGATTTTTTACAATTTTGTTAAAAAAAATTGTACAACAGTGAAAATAGTGAGGATATGGGTGATCCCCCCTGGGAAATATGTTAACTAGGATAATTTTGCATATTATGAAGTAAGAATTGTTTTCTTAACATGCCACCTTATGACCTGGTGTGGTCATACATTTACACCAGCAACTCAAATATAAACTGTTTTCCTACCATTTCATGTTTTTGAAGGCTGTTGACAAAAATGGTGCTGAATTTTGTATTCAAAATTTTGCTGTTGACAATCCAGGGTATATATTGGCAAATTAGGGGGGTAGGTAAATTTCATTGTAAATTTGCAGTGAGCCATATAATTTAGCTAGAATGAAAGTGAAAATATCATTTGATGCTTTTTTAATGCTCTTTCATTATTAATATAAAATACCTTTGGGGCCCCTTTAAGGGCTGAAAATACAATTAGCCCCAGAAGCAATTATTGAATTATGAAAGAGCATAAAAAAGGCATCAAATGATGTTTTCACTTTCATCTTAGCTAAATTATAAGGCCCATTGCAAGTTTACCAATTAATGAATAATTTTATGATAATGCACAACACCCCTCCTTCTGATTGGTCAAGATATAGCCCTTGGAATATAGAAAAAATTCAAACATGGGAACTTGAGTTCAACATATCTAATTTTAGTGTCCTTCACTTTGGTAGCAATAACCCTTGTTGCCAGTACAACATATGTGATCCCAGTTCAATTTCAAACTCAGTGCTTTAAGACTAGTCATGAAGAAAGAGATCTAGGAGTACTAATAGATAAACACTCTAAATTCTATGGCCACTAGCAACAAGCAGTATCAAGAAAAAATTCAAGCCTTGGTCTCTTTAAATGCATTATAACCATGGGCGCCCATAAGAGGGGGGGGGGGGCACCAGCCCCCCTGGCTGAATGATTGTGTTATATATTTGTATTAATTTAAAAAAAAAAAACTTTCCAAAGAAAAATAAAGACCTCTATTAAGCCAAAAATTGGGTGAAATAAAGCCAAATAATCTTCCAAGCATGAAAGTGTCACAAATCACTATCAACAATTAAATGAAATTCAAAATAAACATAAATTATAATAAACAGCCAAGTCAAACTCAAAACAAGAAAAAATTAACATTACTATTGCTGACAACCCCCATGCCTTCTTAAGACCAGAACATAACTTAGGCTTTACTGAAAAAAAAAATGAATGTAGATTGTCAGTGTAATATACCTATACTGATACTACTACTAACAACTCACCACAGCACCAAGCCACCTGAGGCCAACACAGCTACGCACACTCCTCCTCCACCCCAATCTATTCAAATTCTCCCTTTTTACACCTGCCCACAAAGTTCCCATTTCCTTTAAATCTTTCTTTATGATGTCCTCCCGCCCCAGAGGACAACCTGCTTTCAGTTTAGACCTAGACGGTTGGCCAAAAAGAACAATCTGTCATCCTTCATCCACACAACGTGCCCTAGCCACCTCAACCCTTCTTTCATTATAGCTCTAGAGAGCAGTATTGAACCACATTTTTTGTATAGCCTGTGGTTTGAAATACTGTCAGTCAGCCGGGTACCCAGAACAATCCTTAAGCAATTTCTCTGGAAAACATGTAGCAAATCTTCATCAGCTTTTTGGAGCGTCCATGCTTCAGAGCCATATTTAACCACTGTCATCACTGTAGCTTCTAATATTCTAATCTTGGTTTGCAGACTTATCTTTGTATTCTTCCAAACTTTTTTTAACTGTGAAAAAACATCCTGAGCCTTGGCTATTCTACTTTTAACATCTTCATTGCTCTCACCATCTTTACTAATAATACTACCAAGGTAAGTGAAGCTGCTCATCTGATCAATCTTTTCATTACCCAATGTCACATTTTCTTCTTCACTTATTCCTAGCCTTAGTGACTTAGTCTTCCTAACATTAATTTTCAAACCAATTCTAGCACCCTAAACTTGCAAAACCTCTAAAACTTCATTCATTTTGCTCACACTTTCATCTAGGATGCTTAAATCATCAGCATAATCCAAGTCCAGGAGACTTTTTCCTTCCCATTTGGTTCCATGATTTCCCATTGTCTTTCCTGTGCTCCTTAAAACAAAGTCCATCAAAATAATCCATAGGGGGATAGAACACAACCCTGCTTAACTCCTGATTTAATACAAAACCAGCTGCTAACCTCATTTCCTACCTTAACCGCAGCGGTGTTATTCTCGTACATAGCACTAATCACTTTAATGTATTTGTCTGGTATCTCATACAAGGATAAAACCTTTACCAAAGCTCTTCTATCAACAGAATCAAACGCTTGCTCATAATCTATGAAACTGAGGACCAAAGGTGTTTGAAAACTCAGGCACTTCTCAATTATTAGCCTAAGAGTGAAAATTTGGTCAACACATCCTCTACCTTTTCTAAAACCGCACTGTTCATCTCTTAAAACTTTGCCTTGATAATTACCACACTCACTTTTATCACCTTTCTTATAGAGTGGCTTAATTAAGGTTTTCCTAAAATCGTTAGGTACTTCCCCTTTTTCAAAAATCATATTCATAGTCTTCAGTAACTTATTTCTAACCTCAGAGCCACCATATTTAAGAAACTCATTTACCACCCTATCAGCACCTGGAGCCTTATTATTTTTTAATCCTTTTAGTACAGTTGCTAATTCTTCCTCACAAAAAAAATCTTCCTTCACATCCAAGGTATCACAAACTTTTTCATTTTCCTCTATATCTTTTCCTGCAACTCTATCTTGGTTAAGCAAATTCGTAAAATGTTTGGCCCATCTTGCTTCAGTTTTTTGCTTATTGCTAATTGTGGCCCCATTCCTATCTTTAACTGGGCCTATCTTTAACCGGGCCAAGTCTGGATTGACTACTCCCTCTCATTTTGTTAACATGCCAGTACAATATTTTACTATTATGCTGTCTAGCTGCATCTTCCAGATCCTCAGCAATTTTATCCATGGCATCCACTTCACATCTCCTTAGTTCATATTTTAATGCTTTTTCCACCTTCTTTACATTCCTTTTGTTTTCATATGATCTATCACTCAGATAATTCTTGTACAAGTCCTTTCTATTGAACATAAAGCTTTTTCACTAATATTCTTTGTTGCAGTTCTAGCTTTCTTCCCTAATACACCTTCCTAATACACTTCACAAATTATTTTTCTAAAATGACTCCAACCATCTTCCACATTATCAAATTTTAAACTCTTGAGTTTAGTATTCAACTGTTCCTGGAAGATTTCTCTCAAATTCTCATCCTGCAGTCTACCAACAACACAACTTCCAGGGAGGTAGTTACCCTTCCAATATTTCAGCTTTAAATTAACCCTTGACACTACTAGATGTGATCTTTACTTTTAACATCAATAACAGCACTCCTATATACCCTAGTATCTTGTATTGATCCTGCCAGCCTTTGGTTTACTATAACATAATCAATAAGGTTTGCTGTCTTACCATCATGTGAATACCATGTTAACTTATGAGCCATTTTATGACCAAACACCATATTGGTTATAACAAGATTGTTATACCTACAAAAATGCAAAAGTCTGTATCCATTACCATTTTTTTTTTCCTACACCAAAATTTCCTACCCTATTTCTACCAACCTGGGCATTAAAATATCCCAGTAATAATATCATATTTCTCCCTGGGACCCTGTCTATTTGCTCCTGTAACTGTAAGTAAAATTCATCTGAGTCACTAGTATCTCTGTCAGTTGGTTTTACAGGGGTGTATACTACTATAACTGATACCCTGAACTTTTTAGTTATAAAATGAGCAATTGGTATTCTATTTTTAATATCTTCCCAGCCTAAACAAGACTTAGCAGCTTCCTTATTCATCATGAGCCCTACTCCCTGTCTATGTACCCCATCCTTCCTGCCTGAGTAAACAAATTCTATATCACCTTATTCCATGCTTCCTACCCCTGGGATGTGAGTTTCTGAAACTACGAATAAATCCAGTTTGAATCGTCTGAATTCGTCAGTCAAAATGTCAATACGATAGTCATTTTTTAATGTCATAACATTCCAAGTTCCAATTTTCATGTTCTTTAAATCATTGAAATTATTTTTGCCTCAGGAAAAGCAATGATCCCGGATACCAGTGCAGGATGGGGATCACATCTTATTCCTTAAAATAAAAAATGGGTAAACAAAAGTGAGTAAAAAAAAGTTTTTTTCTTATTTAAGAAAAAAAAAGTGAAAACATTTAAACATATTTTGTTTTCAGTAAAGTGCTAATTATGTTCTGGTCTTGAGAAGGCATGGGGGTTATCAGCCTTACTATTGTTAATTTTTGCTTGTTTTGAGTTTGACTTGGCTAGATATTCTAATTTCTGTTCATTTTAAGTTTCATTTATTTATTGATAGTGATTTGTAGTAGTTTTACGCTTGGATGATTACTTGACTTCATTTCTGCCCATTTTTGGTTGAATAGAGCTCTTCACTTTTCTGTAAAAAGCTTGTTTTGTGGAAAAAGTGTTTTTAAATGAATTTCTGTTCATTTTTTACTGACAAAGTCATTTTCATCAATAAAATAATAGTTTATATCTTTTCAGTTTTTTTTCTATAAAAATCCATAGTTTGGCATAATTGTGGGGGTTTAACATGCCCAATATCCCTAAAGACATAGTTGCTGGACTGTTCTACTATGCTGAAGAAAATAGTTGTCTCAAAATTTTGACTAGATGTGTTTGGGAAATAAATTGGCTTGAGACCCTAGAACTTTTAGTTTTGAATCAAATTAGCTTCTTTAAATGTTTCAATGATATTTCTAGCTATTATAGAGTGGTGCTGCCTATGATATTGCTTATATGCCTTTTTGAAAACCTGCATGTCTACAGTTTTTTTCATTTAATTGGAACACCCCCTAAACACTTCCTAGAAGTTTCACCTTAATACTCATAGCATCATTAGTTACAGTAACTGTAGTTGTAGCACTAAAAGTATACACATAATGCCTCCTGGCTAGTTCAAAATCCCCCAAAATGTACTCTTAAAGATCTAACTTCATAAGTTGTTCTTGAAATATTGCTTTGTCACTTCTTGAAAGTTCACATGCTCATAGTTTTGTTCTGATTTAGTTCAACATCCACCTAAATATTTCTTATATTTGATTACTGAAGACATTGTTATCTTCTCTTTGGACTATTATTTGAAAAAAACTACGTTTTCTAAAGAGTTAAAGAGGCTGAGTTACAAGGTCGAACCTTAAAACGTACAGGGATTAGGAGGCACAGTTGGGGGGCTGCCGCCCCCCAAACCCCCCGCTTTCGCAGCCTTTAAATAAAAAAAAAGTTTTTTAAACTGAAAGTAAGGAGCGACATTAAATCTTAAAACGAACAGAAATTATTCCGTATATGAAAGAGGCTGTGCCCTCCTCAACGCCTCGCTCTTTACGCTAAAGTTTTTATTGTTTAAAAAAAGAGTTGTGAGAAAGTCAAACTTTAGCGTAAAGAGCGAGGTGTTGAGGAGGGCACAGCCTCTTTCATATACGGAATAATTTCTGTTCGTTTTAAGATTTAATGTCGCTCCTTACTTTCAGTTTAAAAAACTTTTTTTTTATTTAAAGGCTGCGAAAGCGGGAGGTTTGGGGGGCGGCAGCCCCCAACTGTGCCTCCTAATCCCTGTACGTTTTAAGGTTCGACCTTGTAACTCAGCCTCTTTAACTCTTTAGAAAACGTAGTTTTTTTCAAATGATTTCTGCACGTTTTTGTACAGTTTATTACTTATTATTGCTCCTTGTAACTCAGCCTCTTTAACTCTTTAGAAAACGTAATTTTTTTCAAATAATTTAAAAAAGAAACTGGGTTTCTTTTTAAAGTTTGAATTCAGTATTAAAAAAATTGCTCTGATGGTGAATCGAACCCGGGTTTTCCGCCTGAAAGTCTGGAGTGTAACCGCTAGACTATACAGACACAACAGTAATTGTTTTTTAGTATATGGAAGCTATTTTCGACGCAAGCAAATTCCCAAAAAACTTGATATTTGGTTTTTGGAAAACAGGGAAGGAGTGATCAGATTGAGCTGAAATTTCGAGGATAAGCTTCCAGGCCCTAGGAAAGATTATCCTCCAAATTTCAGCCCGATCAGACAACGTTAAAGGGGGGTTGTGGTCGGAAAAATTAACATGGGCTAATATAGGAAAACAAGGTTTTTCGTAAATGTAAATTCGGGGGATAATTTTTTCGGTCTGAAAATATCAAAAGGCCCTAACAGGTCGAATTCTGCTTCGAATGAGTCCTCATTCAACCGGATCCGTTGCCAATTGTGGCCTGTAGGCGTGGCTAAGAAAAAAAAAGAAATGAATTTTAAGTGGCTATATTTGGTTTTTTGAAAACAGGGAAGGAGTGATCGGATTGAGCTGAAATTTCGAGGATAAGCTCCCGGGCCCTAGGAAAGCTTAACTTCTAAATTTCAGCCCAATCGGACAACGTTAAAGAAGGGCTGTGGTGGGAGGGTCCAAACTTCCGGCCCAGTTTACCCCATGAAGATAAAGTCGGAGGAGGATGAAATTTTGCAAGTTTCTTAGTTTGAGCTTAGGCTACAAAATGCGATTACCGCCGTCTCTCTGCGACCTCTAGGACCTGAAATCGCTTAACATTGTGGTGGGTCGCCTCTTTATAGAGGCACAACTGTGCCTCCTTGATTGGCTAAAAAATGGCTGTCTCACATTTTCGATCAAATGTGTTTGGGGAAAAGATGATATCAGGGAAGGGGGGGGGGCTATTTTCACTCCATCACGCTTGACTCTTAAAATGGAACTATAACTACGCATTTCCAATCAAATGAGCCTCCTCTAAAGTTTACAAGACCATCTCTTCATAAAAACCTTACATCCCCCCGGGGCATAACTTAAGACCCTTATCTCCATACTCTGGGAGGTTGTGTCAACCCCAAAAGCCATATTATGAGATCTTTGGACTATTTTTGAACAAATGGCTATCTTAAAATTTCTATTGGATGCATTTGGGGGAAAATATGATGTGAGGGGGTATAACTGCCCTTCAATAAATTTGACTCTTAAAAATGCCTTTTCAACTTCCTATTTCCAATCAAATGAGCCCACTCTGAAGTTTATATGACCACCGTTTCCAGAGACGCCTTAAATGCCGTCGGGGCATACCTTACATCCCTTGCCCTGAGAACTGTGAGGGGGGATCTCATCCTCAAAGAAATAATTTCTGGACTTTTAAACTACATCAAACAAAATAACTAACTCAAAATTTTGACTGGAAGTGTTCAGAGAAATGATGGGTTTGGGGGGATGGTTGCCCTCCAATCACTTTTGACTATTAAAGAAGGCACTAGCTCTTTCAATTTACCAACCGACTGAGCCCTTTTCGAAGTTTCTACAACAATAAATGGCCATCTTAAAATTTCTGTCAGATGTGTTTCTGGAAAATATCCTATTAATTAGATTATCATGTTTCTTTCATTGTTGACAACTTTTTAAAGTCATTTCAAATAATATTTCAGTAAATAGTGTACTCAATCACAAATGAAGATAGATTCTAGACTACAGGAATACAAACTGGAATTCTTTAACTTGAGATGATCTATCTGTTGTACAACTATCACTACTACTACCAACAACTCACTACAGCACCAAGGTGCTTGAGGCCAAAACAACTCAGCATGCTCCTCCTCCATCCCAATCTATTTTAAGCATCTCTCTTTACACTTTCCCAACAAGTCCCCATTTCCCTTAAATCTTTCCTTACAACATCCCTTTACCCCATTCAAGGACAATCTGCTTTTTGTTTAGCCCTAGCTGAGAGGCTGACAAGGACTATTTTTGAAATTCAATCATCCTTCATCTGCGGAATATGTCCTAGTCATTTCAACTTTTTTCTCACTGTAGTCCTAGAAATCAGGATTGAACCACTTTTTTTGTCAGCTTAGTGTTTGAGATACATCAAGATATGAAAACAACATCAACAAATAAGTTTATTTTTAGTGCTGTATATTGAAATATCAGGGGGGAGGGGGTGCATTGCTCTTACGGTTTTTATAAGGTTTCCTAATGGTGAGAGGAATCAATGTTTTAGTTCAGTTTTTTTATTAGTATTATTTCAAGTATTTTATAATACTTTTAATATTACTCAGAGAAATTCTAGAGCAGATCCAGATATTTTAGCCAATAATATTTGATCTGTCTAAAGATCAAGAAGCATAAAACTGCTTTTCAATTGGAGACTTCAGCAACAAATCTAGGAGTGGATTTAAAGCTTTGATGTTTCTAGGCCCAAGCGTTTTTGGTGCTCTTTTTTGCAAGATTTTCAGTGAACACCCAAAAATTCAGGGATAGTGGAATCACTGAGCAGAATGCAAATGATAAGCCAAAGTAATGAAAGAGCAAGCTGATACCCAACTCTCCACTGCCATTCTTGGGAGACATCTGACAGTCTATATATATACATAATAGTATAATATATATAGTTTAATAGTATAATATATATAGTTTAATAGTATAATATATATAGTTTAATAGTATAATATATATAGTTTAATAGTATAATATATATATATATAATAGGCAGCATGGCAGGTGAGTGCACCTGGCACTTTGACCTTAAATCATATCAGTCCAGTTTTGTAAAGAAAAAAAAATCACTCAGTGAAATTTATTGTGCATCCCTAGGCCTAGGTTTAGAGGGCCTATTAGGTAAATTCACCCCCCCCCCTAGGTAAATCTAGGCCTGATCAATGCCCTCAATAAAGCCTTAACTTCCTACATTTAGAAATCTTACATTACATGGTAAAACAATTACATCCATCAAAGACTAAATATTTATCTGGTCCCTATCTGACAAAGTCCATATTAAATTTACTTAAATTTATTGCTTTCCTATAGTATAATATGTAATCATCCTGTGTGGTCTTTTCATAAATAATTGATAAATTAAACTGCTAACACAACTTTTTTATGAATTTAGTACCTAAATTTGTCATAAGAAAATGTGAAAATCGTGAAGGTTATAAAACTCTTGAGGCCTTAAGAGAACTTTTTACTCGCATGCCCATAAGTACACCATAAATTTATTTTCTCTTATCTCTTAAAATATGGCTGTTGTTTGTAGTGCTTAGCTTTTAATTAGTGCTACAACTTGGGCTATTTAATTTTTTTTGTACTTGTGAGTATCTTTTATTTTCTACAGGCTTCAAAGGGACTTTTTTCTCCAAAAACAATATCCTGGGTCAATTTGTGCAGGGCTTTGTATTTTTCAGTAAAGTGTTAGTTTTTCAAAAACAAGATAAGAGAATATTATTTGAAAATAAACAGTAAAATGAGCATGATTTTATGAGCCACTCGAAAAAACAGATATTTCAGCATGGACTTACATCAAGCAGTCCTTATTGCTCATAATAAAAACACAAAAAATAACCTTTGGAAATGGACATTTACAGAGTAGAAGAAACTTTGAAACAAACAAATAAAAACCCAAGCCAGAATAAATGAAAGACTATTCACATGTTGGATTGGGCAAAAATTCTCTGGCTAGTTATAGCAATTAATACAACAATATAATTAATAATTGATAGCAATAATTAATTAATTAATTAGCAATAATAATTAATTAGCAGTAATATTTTAATTAACAATAATAATTAATTAACGATAATATTTTAATGAGCAATAATAATTAATTAATTAGCAATAGTAATTAATTAATAGCAATACAGCTTGTCTTCTCTTGACCCATTTTTCATTAATAAAGTCAAATGTTCTTGGTTTAGAAGGACAAAGAATATTACTTGGTTCAGTATTAAGCTATTGTAAATTGATTTATGGGAATATAACCAGTATCTCATTTAAAGCAAGTTTTTTTTGTGTATATCTTAATTTCAGTTACCTTCCTGAAAGATTATGATAAATTATTTACAGGGGAAATTAAAAATACCTTGTCTTAAAGAACTAAATAATCTGGATGTTCTTGGTTTAAAATGACAAAGAATATTACTTTTGCTATTTTTATTTGATTTATGGGAATATAACCAGTATCTCATTTAAAACAATTAATAAAACCTAGGCTATCAATAATGATTATAAACTTAATTAAAGAAAATTCTAAAAAAGAAGTCTTTCAATGAAAATTAATTAGTTATGTTAAAACTTTAAATGAGCAGAAATAAAGTCCTATAACAATTAAAACTTAAAATAACCAGAAATTACTATCAAAGAATAAATGAAACCCAAAACAAACAGGTACTAAAATAAATGATTGCACAAAATACAAAGATAACAGTCACTTATATAGACAAATTAACACATCAAGTTGATAATTATAATTAATAATAACAAGTTGAAGTTAAAATGAAAAATCAAGTCAAACTTCGAATGAATAGAGATTAGCCTACTACAAACATGAATTTAGCTACTGCCCCCCTAACCATAAACCTTCTGAGGGTGATTACATCAAATGCACTTTACTGAAGGTCAAATGTATTCTAGACATTAATTTTATGACTGTAACATTGAAAAATAGAAAATTACTGTTAGATAAAATTTTGAATCTTAAATTGCTGAGATTTCCAGGAATTAATGTCAAAATATATTAAACATTCAGTTTGATTCATTAGTGTGGTACAGTAATATTATAGTGGTTTTATGTTGTTATTTTGTTGATGTTTTCAAAAATTAAAGCACAGTTACAAATAGTTTTTGGCAGAACACAAATGATGCAAAAAACTTTCAAAGGTTTAAGGCTGGAATGTGGGCAGTAGCCAAACTCAAATTTGTATTAATTTCTCTTTATTTTAGTTTAATGTGAGTTTTCTTTTTAATTCTACGTCTTTAGGATTTATTAATTCATCTATGTCAATATCTGTTATCTTTTTGTCTGATTGTTTATTTTAATTGTTATTTGTTTTGTGTTTCATTCATTCTTGATAGTAATTTCTGACCACTTAAAATTTTGAATTATTAATTATTAAATTATTTCTGCTAGTTTTAGGTTTTCTTTTATGCCTCTCTACTTTTCTTTAAAACTTTTTCGCCAGAAAGATTTTTTTTAATGAATAATGAGAAAAAGGGGCTTGTTTGATATTGAGTGTGCAAGTTGCTAGATACTTTCAGGGATTGTTCCTGGGGTCAAAAGAAAGGATACAAATTTTGTTGTGGGGAAGGTGGGGGGGGCATGAAATGGACCAAACAATTTGCCTCTGACTAGTTTGAAACTTATAGCCTTAAGTCCTAGGCCAAGAGGGACCTAATGTATAAAAAACATACCACGGGGTATGGTCCCCCTTGCAAAAATGAGGTTCAAAAAGGGTCGAAAACTTTCCTCCCAATTGGCTTAAATTTTGCATTTAAAAGCATAAGTATGGTATGCAGCAAATCCTCCAAAGTTACGACCAAACTGTACAAGGGTCCTGTGTGACCATTGCTAGAATTTAGGATGTGTGTTGCAATACTCCTGAACAAGGGTGATCAGCAGAAAATACAATATGTCCAAAGACCGGTAACAAAAGCTGTTGATTGATGCAAGAACCTTGACTATCCATGTTGATTGAAAAAGCAAAAGCTCCAAATGCTTGTATACAGGCATTGAAGAGGTGATGTCATAATGACTTGTAAGCTTTTTAATGCTTACTGCTTGTGTCAAAAGCCCTTTCAATTTGATGAATCCTCCAGGATAAGGGGGCATTGTAAAAAGTTGTCCTGGAACAGGGCAAATACCAGAGTCTGTAACCTCTACTTCTCCAATGGAGTGATTGCCCATTGGAACAATCTCCCTGATACTGCTGTCATTAATCCCTCCATTGACATCTTTAAGATTGGTCCATTAAACCATGGGAGATAGAGTGTGATGCAATGGAGTCAATGGTTCCCCATCCTCACTGACAAGCAATTCTACAGTTTTTTTCTTTGTTTTTCTGGACAATGCGATTTGAGGTAAATAAGTCCTTAGGCTATGGAGATCTGATTGCACAATGGAAAAATTCAAAAACAAAATATTGTTTCCCCAAAACATTATATGTTGGCCCAAAGCAGGGCCAACATACTTTTTGTTCTTCAGGAACTTTTTCGTCATATAGAGTGGACTTACTGTTTATTTCTGTTTTAATGTAACCTTTCACTTTCATTTGAAGAATCTTAAAAAATGTAGGTTTAATTAAATTGAGCCAAAGCATCAGTTTCACAACTACTGATTTTATGCAGTTGTGTTTTTTTTGTTTTTTTAAGGGGATTTAAAAAAAATCTATTTTTAAAAGTATTACTTTTTATGTGGTAAATAATGGCCAAGATATAGCATGAGCAACCCAGATACTGCTATTACTAGTAACAACTCACAGCAGCACCAAGCCACCTGAGGCAGTCACAGTTATGTATGCTCTTTCTCCATCCCAATCTGTTCAAATCCTCCATCTTTACACCCTCATAAGAAGTTCCCATTTCCCTTTAATATTTCCTTGCAACATCCTCCCATCCCATGATGACCTGCTTTTTGTTTGGCTTTAAACAGTTGGCCAACAAGGAAAATCTTTGGCAATGTGTCATCCTTCATCTGCAGGATCAGTCCTAGCCATCTCATCCTTTCTCTCAATATAGAAAGCAGGATTGAACCATATTAAAAATTAAAATTGTTAGTGTATTATGGAGGAGAGTAGATGGTGCTTTGTGACTTAGAATCAGATCAGTCCTATACAAAATTTTAAGTTCAAAAGAAAAGTAAAGAAGAAAATAGTAAACTAACTTACAAGAGCTGCAGCTGCATCCACAAATTTCTGCTAGTTACACCACTTATCAGCATCTTTTTACATTTTCTAATTGGATAATAAAAGAAATGAAACAATCTTTTTTTTTCTTGATAAACTAGTGCCTAGATTGATCAAATGAGCTGCACCAAGGGATCAAATGAGCTGCACCAACACAGAAAAATGTTGCTGCTGCAAGACAGTGGAATGAAAAGAGGGCTTAATAGTTGCAAGTAGCGGGCCTGTTATAGAAGAAGAAAGATTATAAAAAGTCTGCAAACTAACATTGTATTTGTTTGAACCAACTTGAGCATTCAAATAGCTTGTGTAGTCTTTGAGCTAAATGCGTTGAAATATGCTGAAATTTCAAATGGTCTCATATACCTTATATGGAGTAACTTAAATCTTAAAATATGAGCAATGGATCAAAACCAACTTGAAAAATCTTTCTCATTAAAAAAAAAGGAATACATGTAGGGTGGTCCTCTACATAAGGATACATGTTAAAAAATAATTCTTACTTCAGAATATGCAGAATAATCCTAGCTAACATATTTTGTCTGGGGGAGAACCTTTTCTTCACTTCTATCACTTTCGTGTAATTTTTTTTTACAGAATTCTGAAAAATAAGCATGAATTCGACTCCATTTTCTGTTTTAAAATAATCTACATTTATAGTTAGACACCATTAATGCCATCTGCCAAAAACAAATTAATAAACAAATACTGATAATTTAGGTTACGTTGGATTAGTTAGATGGCACTTGAGTGTTTTATTATAAACGATTTTCAAATATTTAAAAATGAGATAGAAAAACTGGAAAAAGAAGGAAAGAAGTGAAGGTAAAGGTTCTCCCCCTGCAAAATATGTTAACTAGGGTTATTTTCCATATTTATGAAGTAAGAGTTGTTTTCTTAACATGTTTCCTTATGTAGAGGACCAACCCTACATTTATTTCAAAAAAAGTATGAGATAGACTATTCGTTTTGTGCAAAGAATATAATAAATATAATAATGTTTATTATTATAATATAATAATATTTTTTATTATAATATAATACTATTTATTATTATAATGTAATAATATTTATTATTATAATATAATAATAAATTTTTTTCTCAGTTTGCTTGTCCAATTCTAGATCCATGAGTCCAGTTTTCAGATACCTTGTTTGAAGCAAGTCTTAAGCAGGTTCACCAAAAAATAGTTTATAAGTTCCCATGTTTAAGCCAGAGAAGCTGTAAAATGTTTTCCAAGTTCATGCTTCCCAAGCATGTTGGACATGGGCTCTTCAAAATAGAATATGCCAGAATAGCATGGCTGATCATAGGGTCTGAAATACACAAGTTTTCAAAATGATTATATTCACAACCCAAATCCATTTCTATGTTGGATATGGAGTGGCCTAAAATGGGGCTATTAGCCATGGGAGATTCAAATTTTTAAACTTAGCTGTACAGTTGATGGCTGCTGTTGAATTGTTTCTCTGTAGCACTGCATTTTTTCAGTATACAGGGTGGGGTCTCATATTCATTTTGGTATTATCTGCTGAGAGGAGATTGTGGGGGACCTTCAGACATAGCGAATATTTTGCAGGTTCAATTCATTTACTTAATCCTATAAAATCTAACTCTATTGCAATGATATACAACAAGGTAAAATGTATGCTGGTTAACACTTGTTATGTCACCTTTTGTTCAATGATCCTGGATTATTGATTCCCTTGTCTTAAAAGGAGATAGTAAACTTTCCTGTGTGGTACCTGGTATGGATGTCTTAACTTGGAGCTTATAGAGTCTTTTTAAGATGACTTTTTTCTACTTTGCATTAATTTTATCCTTTTTCTGTTCCAGAAGATCAATGAAAATTCCTGAATTGTATATAACTGCATCTAACATCTTGAAGAGCCACACAGAGAAAAGAATCAGTTTGAGATCCTTGATCTATAACTCTAGTTTTCAGGTTTGTCATTTTTTTGTACTTTTATATTTTGTCTGATGATTTGATATGTTCATTAATCAGTGATAGGGGTAAGCCAAACAAATTTTGCAACACATGGTGTTTGACAGTAAAGAACATTCAAAATATTTTGAGCTTTTCTGAAGTATAAGTGCTACAAAATAAAGGGATGCATGTACAGTTGTGAAAAAGTAACAAGTGGACAAGTTTTTTTTTCTGTCTCTGCAAAACAGAAACTTTCAGATAGGTTACTTGAAGCTGCATTGAATTTAAACAGGGTCCTGACACCATCGACTCCTTGGCCTTTGATTTGGCTGAAAAGATACTAAAATCGTTTAAGAAATGCATGTGCTTTTTTAAGTGTTTTCGTACCCCCCCCCTTTGTTAAGTTTTTTCGTACTCAACATTTATAGGCAAGTTAATCATAGATTAACAGCCAAATTATTTTTAAAATACTTTTATTTTTAAAATGACTAAAAAGTTCCAGTTTTTTAACCACCTTGAATTTCATGCAGGGTAAACTGGGTAAACCGGGTAAACAGGTTTACCTGGTAAAACCGGGTAAAACCTGTTTACCCTGGGTAAACAGGGTAACTAAACAGGGTAAACTAGTCAGTTTTTAAAAGAGTTACTTGCATTGCAGAAAATGAGGAGCAATCAATTTTTAAAAGGGAGGATAATTTGTATTGCAGGAAAATGAGTTTCCTTTTCAGCCTAAATTTGTCATTCATTTTATTCAATTAGTTACCCTTGTAGTCCATTTCAAGCATTGTAAGATTTTATTTTGAAGATACCAGATGGGGTTATTGCCACTGGAAAATTGGCTATAAAGTCTGTGAAGCGATCAGGTATCCCTTTGTGATTTGCTGTAATGTCAATGGAGTGCGTACAGATAATTTTCAGAACTTTCCTACCTTGGGTGGGGTCAGGAAATTTAACCCTTATTGCACCTGGACTAAACCTGTAAGTTTGCTTTTGAATGATAACGCCCCTCTTAGTGCAGAAATATATTAGACGTAAAATAAAACTTTGTGCAAATAAAATAATAAATTTAGTGCAAAATAAAACGTAAAATAATGCTTTAAAATTTTTTTTTATTATTATGGCCAAAAATTGTCCTTGTCGGTCAAACGAAAAGTGGATCGTCCCGAATGGGGTAGGAGTTTTCTGTAAGGAAAGATTTAAAGGAAATGGGAACTTCTGGGGAGGGTGTAAAGAGGGAGGCTTTGAATAGATTTGGATGGAGGAGGTATGTACGTACCTTATGAAACAAAGAATAGAAAATATAATAAATTTTAAAAAAGCAGAGAAAAACAAGGGTAGTGTCAGCCAGTGGAACAAGTCGTCCTCTGTGCCAAAGAAAATCAATCTAACCTTTTGAAGTATACTTCACGAGAGACAAATAGACACAGGTGCCTATTGGTCTATAGACATTTAGACCTATATGTGTCTATAAACACACATAGGTGTCTATTTGTTTCTCGTGAAGTCTACTTCAAAAGGTTAGATTTTTTTTTTTTTTTTTTTTTTTTTTTGCACTGAGAATGACTTGGTGGAGGTCCTTGTCGAAATATTTGCTTCTTTTCTCTTCATGTTGTTCCACTGGATGACACTACCCTCGTTTTTCTCTGCTTTTGATTTTTTTTTTCATTTATTATATTTTCTCTTCTTTGTTTCATATGTCATATATAGCCAGTGTGGTCTTAGAATGTATTTAGCGTGCGTATCTGTATTGACCTCAGGCGGCTTGATGCTGCAGTGAATTGTTAGTAATAGTAGTACTGATTGGGAAAACACAGAAGAAGAAAAAGTGAAACTGCAAAAGCCCTTAAAATAGAAAAGAAATGGGATTGCAATTTCAGGAATTGTATGTTCACCTTTTCTAATCCCTAAATTTATTATTAGAGTGTTGTAATGCGGTCGAAAGGTCCATCCTCCCGTCCATTACTACTACTACTACTACTAATAACTCACCGCAGCACCAAGCCGCCTGAGGCCAACACAGCTACGCACGATCCTCCTCCACCCCAATCTATTCAAAGCCCCCCTTTTTACACCCGCTCACGAAGTTCCCATTTCCTTTAAATCTTTCTTTATGACGTCCTCCCACCCCAGACGGGTACGACCTGCTTTCCGTTTAGCCCTAGATGGTTGGCCGAAAAGAACAATCTTTGGCAATCTGTCATCCTTCATCCGCACAACGTGCCCTAACCACCTCAACCTTTCTTTCATTATAGTCCTAGAGAGCGGTATTGAACCACACCTTTCGTACAGCCTATTGTTTGAAATACGGTCAGTCAGCCGGGTACCCAGAACAATCCTTAAGCAATTTCTCTGGAAAACATCTAGCAAATCTTCATCCGCTTTTCGGAGCGTCCATGCTTCGGAGCCATATTTGACCACTGTCATCACTGTAGCTTCTAATATTCTAATCTTGGTTAGCAGACTTATCTTCCTATTCTTCCAGACTTTTTTTAACTGTGAAAAAACACCATTGGTGAAGTTTAATTTAACTTATTATCTTCCCATCCATTGGTGAAGTAAAATGTACTATTAGACTGTTGTATTACTGTTGATTGTTACTAATTATGGCACTTTCCAGTGAAGGAAAAAGCAATTGAAATTAGTTTCACTTTCAGAACATAAGACAGTTGTATGCACTGTTGCACGAAGTAATAAAAAATATTGGGAAAATCGACCATGTCTTAGCTGCAGGGATTGTGCATATAACAGAAAACGAAAAACATCTTGCTCGGCTTTTTGTTTATGATATAGTCCTAAAAGGTCGAAGGGTTCCGTCCTCCCATTCATTGGTGAAGTCAATCACAAAGTCTAGAAAAGAATTAACTGAGAAGCTGAAAGAATTTAATGAGCCAAAGATTTCTGAATTAGGAAAAGGTAGGGAAAGTTTAATTCTTTTTTCTTTTTCTAGTGATATTTATTATGGAACAGCAGAAGGGCTATTTCGCTTCAAAAGAAACTCATCAGAGTAATGCCATATGGACCTTAGCGATGTACAGCATTGCCATGTTTACTCTGCCAATATCATCCTACTTTTTGGTTAAAAGACTAACTGAAGACTATTTTGGTGTTCCTGAGACCAACAGTTTTATTTGGGGTGTATTTTCGTCTGTTGTTATGATTCATATTATACTCTTCGGATTTGTTTATAAGGCATGGCAAGATGACAAAGTGGAGAGATCATATATAGCCTTTAAGAAGGACTAATTTTAAGAAGCTCATCAACCTCCTGTCAAGTCCAGTTTTTTAATTAATCATTTTTTTTCACATTCAATTTGATCATGTGTGATAGTGTATAACTTTTTTTTTTTATATATACTAAGAAAGAATGAAGAAAGCTTCAGTGTGCCATTTTATTCTTTAAGCATATTCAATCTGTCACATGTTCGAAGGGCCTAATAAGAACTTTAAAAAATACTTGGCACATGTAAACAATGGTAAATCCAGAAGTTTGGTTCGGGGGGGGGGGGGAGGGGGGGGGTACAAAGAAACTTTAAAAAAACGCATCAACAATTTGTTTATATGTATTTTTGTTACGTCATTAAGAGTCGAACAAAGCTTTTGGAGGGGGTTCAAATCCCCTACCCCCCTCCCTGGATCCGACCTTGCATGTAAATAGATTGAAAATAGTGTTACGATTATCAAGCGGGATTGTTCCTAGTATGTCACTAGATTATTTCAATAGGTTTAGTCTGGCTTTTGCCTAGTGGGTATTTCCTGTGTATTGTATTCTAGTGTATTACACTAAATATTGAAGTTGTTTTTCGACCATTTTGAAGTAGACTTCGATTTGTTATGGAATTAATTCTGAGAAAATTAAAAAATATAATGGAATCATAAAAAGCTCAATTAAATATAATGTCTATTTGATGTCTTTTTGTATTTTTCAAAATCTAGTTTCATTAGATCCCCTTCTTAGTTTTTTTTTTTTTTTTTTTTTTTTTTTTTTTTTTTTTTTTTTTTTTTTTTTTTAAACCAATTGTTGAAAGCTCAATAGACATAATACTGAAGGTGCTCTGTATTGTTTTAAAAATAATTTAAAATGCATAAACAATTACGTAATAAACAATTATTTATAAAAAAGGAAAAAATCTATAATAATTAAAGAAACTTGCAAGTAACGTCAGAACAGGAAAAATCTAAGTTGGATGGGATAAATATATCGTTTATCAAGTTCATTAGAAGTTCTTACCAGTCTCAGGGAAATGGGATAATCCTCGCCCGTCAGTGTTGCGACCAGTGTTTAGCTGTGAAAATGTAGAAAATAACTTTTTATCCCTGCCAAGTAAAAATTGGTGTGTGAGAGTTGCTCATTAAATAAGATTGTTTTTATGCCTATAGTAATCTTGCACGTTTCACTGTTGAAGAGGGGGGCTAATCTAGGGGTGGGTGAATAATTGGGTCCGAGAAGTTTTAAATACATATATTGATTTTATTTTTGGCAATACTATGATTGAAGACAGCCCAATTTTCTTGGAAATTCAATAATTGATTGCTTCTTTTTGGTGAAAGGGCCAAAATGTTGGCAATTTCCCAAATAGCAAACTAATGTCTCTTTCTTTGGGTTTGAAAACAAACCAGGTGCTCACTTTGTCCTCTCATATGGGAATAAAACTGTTATAATTTCTAATATGCTTTATGCTTCATTAATCGTTTGAAGCTATAAGTGTTTTGTTAAGGTAGCATTACCCTGTTTCGAAAGTTAATATTTTACAGTTCTTGGGGAAATTAAGAAATCATTTTACTTAGCTTTCAAATCTCTTTGTCAAAGTTATTTCTAAAATAGACGACGTTTGTTTTTATGATGAATCTTCATCCATACTTCAATTACTTCAAATTCATAAATAACAATAATAATTTCTCTCACCTTTTCATACCGTCATATGATAATAAAGGACAGAAAAGATTCGGCTAAGATATTTCCCTAGACCTCAAGGGAAGATGCCTAAACCTAGCTTCAAGGGAAAAAATTAAGTTGAGGGATGCCCCGTCGTAATATTTTGGACTTTTTGGAGTGATTTGAATCTTTACTTAGACAAAGGATTGAAGGGTGAGAATTCCTGTCTCCTGTGTTTTGTGATTTCTTATTAAGTATGGTGCAAAAGTGCACTAAAGCACATGAAAAAATGTGCTTTTTGGGGGGTTAACCAGGTAGATCAAATACTGCTACTACTACTACTAACAACTCACTGCAGCACCAACTTACCCAAGGCCAACACAGCTGCACAAGATCATCCCTTATCGCAATCCATTCAAAGCTGTTATTTTAGACCTTCCCAAGAAAGACCTTGCTTTAGGCCTTTCTTACGACCTCTTCCATCCCATTTGGGGACGATTTTTTTGATGGTCCCAAGATAGAAGGCCGAAAAGGACAGTTTTTGGCAATCTATCATCCTTTATCTAGCAAAACATGTCCAATCCATCTCGTTCCTTCTCTCACTTTAGCCATAGAAAGCGGGTAAAACCGTATTTTTCGCATAGCTTATTTGGCATTCACATGTGTGTCTAGCTAGAATCCCATGTCTAGACACGTGTCCAGCCAGACTTCAATGTCTAGGCAACGATTGTCCACAAGTAAAATTCGGTGCTTAGCTAGACATGCTAGACAAGATGCTTGGCTGGACTTTGAGTTCTAGACTAGAACTCAATGTCTAGGATTTTCGATTACAACCAATCAGAATGTGTCAAGTTCTACTATTTTCATCATCTATGTTTACATTTTAAAACTGAAATTTAATTTTTGTTTTCTCATTAATTGTTTTTTTTTAATTTTAGGCAAATATGCAACACCAGACATAATAGTGAAGCACACTAAGGCAATTGTTGGGCGTATCTCATCCAATATCTTGTGACAGTAAAAATAGGGATTACAATTTTGAAAGTTTTGCCCACATAAGCTCACTTGATTGGCTAGAAATGACAACTGTAATCTATTTGAAACTAAATTTGTAGTTTAAGCTAAGCACCAAATTTTACTTGTGAATGGTCGTTGCCTAGACATTAAAGTCTGGCTAGCCACGTGTCTAGACATGGGATTCTAGCTAGACACGCATGTGGACGCCGCTTTACTGTTTGACATACAGTCAGTCAAACGGGCACCCAAAACAATTCCTCTGAAAAGAAATATAACAAATCCTTCTTTGTCTTCCGAAGTGCCCACGCTTTGTAACCATATCTGACCACTGTTGTCACTATAGATTCCAGTCTTGGTTTGCACACTTATCTTGCGATTTTTCCAAACTTTTTTCAACTGTTAAAAAACCCTCTTTGAAAATTTTTACATCCTGTCCAGTTATTCCTTATTAAGGATGGTGAAAAGGTGCATACATGTAAGCACATGAAAAAAATGTACTTTTTACGGATAATCAATTAAACCAAATTGTCGAAGAATATTGGGTTAATGGCACAATGGAACTGAAATATGGGTAAACGTATATTTACAGAATATTCAGTTAGATTTGATTCAGAATATCCTGAATCAAAATATGAAATTCATTTCCGTCGCAAATTTAATTTTAAGCCCTTTTCAGACCCTCAAAGTTGATACCTTTTTCTCTTATTTTAGATTAATTAAAAAACTTTTTCCGCAAAATAAGTTTTTCAAAGAAAAGTAAAGAACTCCATTAAAACAAAAATGAGCAAAAATAAATCAAATAATCTACCAAGCGTAAAACTACCACAATTCGGCATCGATTAGATAAATAAATGAAACCCAAAACGAACAAGAATTACAATAAATAACCGAGTCAAACTCAAAACGAGCGGAAACTAACATGGGTAGAGCTCAAAAACCCCTCAGCCTTCCCAAGGCCACAACATATTTTGCATTTTGCTGAAAAAATATAAATGTTTTTACTTTTATAACTTTACTAAATCAAATAGCATTAACATTTTGATTAATAAATATCAGTATATGTACAAGTATATTAAACTGACAACGCACATTCATTTGTATTTTTTTTCAGTAAAGTGCAAATTATATTCTGGCCTTGGGAAGGCATAGGTTTTTTAGCCCTACTCATGTTAATTTCTGCTTGTTTTGAGTGTGACTCAAAACAGGTTATTTATGGTAATTTCTCTTCATTTTGAGTTTCATTTATTTATCGATGCTGACTTGTGGTAGTTTTACGCTTGGTAGATTATTTTATTTTTTTTTTTTTTTGCTCATTTTTGGTTTAATGGAGTTCTTTACTTTTCTTTGAAAAACTTATTTTGTGGAAAAAGTTATTTTAATTAATTTCTGTTTTTTTTTATATTGACATAGTCTTTTCAGGGAAAAAGAAAATAATAGTTTATATCTTTGTGGTTTTTTAGGACTTTAAAGTTTGGCCTACTTTTTGTATGCTGGAGAAAATTTTTCAGCAATTTCTAACAACATATACCCTTTTAAAAATCTGAACATATATAGTAGTGTTTAATTTAGTTTCACACCTCCTCTAGTTGACCTGAAATAGAAAACCTGATACCATTCGTAAAAAAAAACTGTTTACGCTCTTTGATAGCTTGGACACAATTACACTATTTTCAATTGGTTAAGTTTTAAGAACAGAAGAAGTAATAGCAGTAGACCCGATAGCCTGAACATAATACCCTCAGTCGTTCTTGGGATACTGCTGAGATGCCTTAATGGGAATTAGCATTAAGACAGTGCATTTTGATTTAATCTTAAGGCAAAATTTAGTTTTTATACATAATGGGCAAATTACATAACTGCGGGGGGTTGACCTACGCAATAGCCCAAGAAATACAGTAACAAGGATGTTCAGCTATGGTGAACAAAATCGCTATCTTAAATTTTGATTGGAAGTGTTTGGAAAATTATGAGCTAAAGAGGAGGGCTGATTGCCCTGTAATCACTTTAGATTTGTTGAAAATGGTGGGCGTGGGAGGGGGGTTAGTTGCCCTCGAATCACTTTCGACTATTAAAAAGGGCACTAGCCCTTTCAATTTCCAATCGAATGAGCGTTTTTCGAGTTTCTACGACAACAAATGGCCATCTCAAAATTTCTATCACGTGCATTTCGGGACAGTATGAGGTGTGGGGGGTATCCATGACTCTGAACCTCAAAAGGGCACTAAATCTTCTGGTTAGCAATCCAATAAGCCCCCTCCGAAGTTTATACGATCACCCTTTCTATATAAACTTTATTTGCCTCCAGGGCATAACCTACAACCTCTGCCCTGGGGGCTGTGATGGGTTTGTCATCCTCAAAGTCATAATTTCTGGACCTTTCAACTACGTTGAACAAAATGGCTATCTCAAACTATTGATTGGATGTGTTCGGGGAAATGGTAGAGAGGGGTTAGTTGCCCTTCAATCACTTTGGACTATTAAAAAGGGCACTATCCTTTTCAATTTCCAATTGAATGAGCCCTTTTCGAAGTTTCTACGCTTTCTATAAAAACATTTTATGCCCCCAAGGCATAACTTACAACCCTTGCTCTGAGGGCTGTCGGGGGTTGTCATCCTCAAAGACCTAAATTCCAGAACTTCCAATTACGTTGAACAAAATGGCTATCTCAAAATTATGATTTGATGTGTTTGGGGAAATGGTGGGCGTGAGAGGGGGGCTTGTGGCCCTTCAATCACTTCCGACTATTTAAAAGGGCACTAGCTTTTTCAATTTCCAATCGAATGAATCCTTTTTGAAGTTCTACGACAACGCTTTCTATAAAACCTTATATGCCCCCAAGGCATAACTTAAAACCCATGCCCTGAGGGGCGTGGGGGTTTTGTCATCCTCAAACCCCTAATTTCCAGAATTTTCAACTACGTTGAACAAAATGCCTATCTCAAAATTTTGATTGAATATGTTTGGAGCAATGGTGGGCGTGAGAAAGAGGTTAGTTGCTCTCCAATTACTTTTGACTATTAAAAACGGTACTAGACCTTTCAATCGAATGAACCCTGTTTGAAGTTTCTACGACAGCGCTTTCTATCAAAACCTTATATTCCCTTAGGGCATAACTTACAACCCTTGCCCTGAGGGCTGTGGGGAAGTGTCATCCTCAAAGACATAATTTCTGGACCTTTCAGTTACATTGAACAAAATGTCTATCTAAAAAAAATTGATTGGATGTGTTTGGGGAAATAGTGAGCGTTAGAGGTGTGCTAGTTGCCCTCCAATCACTTTTGACCATCAAAATGTTCACTAGCCCTTTCAATTTCCAATCGAATGAGCCCTTTTTTGAAGTTTCTACGACAAAGCTTTTTATAAACACCTTATATGCCCCTAGGGCATAACTCATAACCCTTGCCCTGAGGGCTGTGAGGGGTTTGTCATCCTCAAAGACCTAATTTTCAGAACTTTTAACTACGTTGAACAAGATGGCTATCTCAAAATTTTGATTGGATGTGTATGGGGAAATGGTGGGCGTGAGAGAGGGGTTAGTTGCCCTCCAATCGAATGAGCTCTTGAAGTTTCTACGACAACGCTTTCTATAGAAATCTTATATCCCCCCAGGGTATAACTTAAAGCCTTTTAAAGCTTAAAGAACTTTTAATTACGTTGAACAAGATGGCTATCTCAAAATTTTGATTGGATATGTATGGGGAAATAGTGGGCGTGAGAGGGGGGTTGGTTGCCCCCCATCACTTTCGACTATTAAAAAGGACACTAGACCTTTTAATTATATGCCCCCAGGCATAACTTACAACCCTTGCCCTGAGGGCTGTGAGGGGGTTTTCATCCCCAAAGAACTAATTTCTAGGACTTTCAACTACGTTGAACATAATGGCTGTCTCAAAATGTTGATAGGATGTGTTTGGGGAAATGGTGAGCGTGAGGGGGGGGGGGGGGTAGTTGCCCTCCAATCACTTTTGACCATCAAAATGTTCACTAGCCCTTTCAATTTCCAATCGAATGAGCCCTTTTTGAAGTTTCTACGACAAAGCTTTCTATAGAAATCTTATATCCCCCCAGGGTATAACTTAAAGCCTTTTAAAGCTTAAAGAACTTTTAATTACGTTGAACAAGATGGCTATCTCAAAATTTTCATTGGATATGTATGGGGAAATGGTGGGCGTGAGAGAGGGGTTAGTTGCCCTCCAATCGAATGAGCTCTTGAAGTTTCTACGACAACGCTTTCTATAGAAATCTTATATGCCCCCAGGGTATAACTTAAAGCCTTTTAAAGCTTAAAGAACTTTTAATTACGTTGAACAAGATGGCTATCTCAAAATTTTGATTGGATATGTATGGGGAAATAGTGGGCGTGAGAGGGGGGTTGGCTGCCCCCCATCACTTTCGACTATTAAAAAGGACACTAGTCCTTTCAATTTCCAATCGAATGAGCCATTTTTGAAGTTTCTACGACAAAGCTTTCTATAAAAACATTATATGCCCCCAGGGCATAACTTACAACCCTTTCCCTGAGGGCTGTGAGGGGGTTGTCACCCTCAAAGAACTAAATTTTAGGACTTTCAACTACGTTGAACAAAATGGCTGTCTCAAAATGTTGATAGGACGTGTTTGGGGAAATGGTGGGCGTGAGAGGGGGGTTAGTTGCCCTCCAATCACTTTCGACTATTAAAAAGGACACTAGACCTTTTAATTATATGCCCCCAGGCATAACTTACAACCCTTGCCCTGAGGGCTGTGAGGGGGTTTTCATCCCCAAAGAACTAATTTCTAGGACTTTCAACTACGTTGAACATAATGGCTGTCTCAAAATGTTGATAGGATGTGTTTGGGGAAATGGTGAGCGTGAGGGGGGGGGGGGTAGTTGCCCTGCAATCACTTTCGACTATTAAAAAGGGCACTAGTCCTTTAATTTCCAATCGAATGAGCCATTTTTGAAGTTTCTACGACAAAGCTTTCTATAAAAACATTATATGCCCCCAGGGTATAACTTACAGCCCTTGCCCTGAGGGCTGTGAGGGGTTTGTCATCCTCAAAGAACTAATTTTTAGGACTTTCAACTACGTTGAACAAAATGGCTGTCTCGAAATTTTGATAGGATGTGTTTGGGGAAATGGTGGGCGTGAGAGGGGGGTTAGTTGCCCTCCAATCACTTTTGACTATTAATAAGGACACTAGCCCTTTCAATAAAAACATTATATGCCCCCAGGGCATAACTTACAACCCTTGCCCTGAGGGCTGTGAGGGGGTTGTCATCCTCAAAGAACTAATTTTTAGGACTTTCAACTACGTTGAACATAATGGGTGTCTCGAAATTTTGATAGGATGTGTTTGGGGAAATGGTGAGCGTGAGGGGGGGGGTAGTTGCCCTCCAATCACTTTCGACTATTAAAAAGGACACTAGCCCTTTCAATTTCTAATCGAATGAGCCCTTTTTCAAGTTTCTACGACAACGCTTTCTATAAAAACCTTATATGCCCCCAGGGTAGAACTTACAACCCTTTGCCCTGAGGACTGTGGGGGAGTCTCATCCTCAAAAGCATAATTTCCGGACCTTTCAACTACGTCGAACAAAATGGCTATCTCAAAAATTTGATTGGATTTGTTGGGGAAATGGTGGGTGTGAGAGTGGTGTTAGTTTTCCTCCAATCACTTTCGACTATTATGGCACTAGCCCTTCCAATTTCCAATCGAATGAGCCCTTTTTGAAGTTTCGATGACAACTTCCTCGATACGAAGTGCCGTGGTCTAAACAAAAAAAAAATAATACATTGTGCCAACATTGTCTTTTACTTAGGCAGCGCTCTTGCGCTGCCTATGATATGGTTTATATGCCTGTGTCTCAAACTTACCTCTATAATCACGAGTTTCATCCTGAATTCAAAATATGACAGTCGTTTCCGTCACAAATACAATTTTCACTTAACCTTTTTAACCTTATTGAAATATATGGCCCATGATATATATATTTCCCTTGCATTTATTGCTTCTCAATTCTGTCACAGTCTATTCAATTTACGGGTTAACCGAGTTTCAAGAGTGAATTATCCGCCAGATATATCCATAACGAAGTTTTATCCGCCAGAATTTTCAAGCTCCAATTACAAAAAATGTCAAATCGTTCTTGAAAAATCGGGGTCAATGTCTACCTCAATATTTCGGTGAACGTTGTCAGTTTAGATCTCTTCGTTAGAATTTCTTCTTCTATTTATCCTAAAATATTCAAATAAAGACAAAAATTGTCAAGTTGTGTGAATTTCCATTTTTTATCAACATTTTATTGGTAAATCTTTGAAAAAAAATCGATGCCATTCCACTGATTCAAACTAAGAATTCAGAGACCCATCTATACCAGCTAGATAAATAAAATACATAATTATTCACCTTCTTTTATAAACAATTTTTCGAAAATCTATTCTTCTTAAATGATTACTCCGACCTTCGAAGGAGTATTTCGATTCATATATTTAGTTTTGAATATATACTTATACGAACCTTTGTTAAAGTTCTAACGATTTTGGCCTTTATTTTAATGTTTTAGGATGAACAGAGGAGGTGATATGTCATATAATGCAGAGCTTAAATGAGATGCAAATAGGCAGTTAAGTGGCCACCATTTGCTCACCATAATCCAAAACTTGAATTAATAATTAAACAGCAACACTCGAAAACAAATCTTTGACAGTAAAAAGAAGTAAATATTTTGCTTTTCAGTCCCGTTGTGACAGCACAATCCTGAAATATCATTTCGACAGCCCAAAGAAGTTAGGATTTCAAATTTCCCCTGCTTGTTATTATGAACTGAAGATTTTCGCCTCCCAGTTGGCTTTTGTGGTAATACGGACAGATTCCCTGAATAGACCTAAATTTACTTAAATACTTTATAGCGGTATGCGTCATTAGTAAAATCTAACAGAGACCGCACAAAGTAACTGAAACCTTGTTTCAAACTTGTTTGCAAAAAGAAATAGTCTTAATAATTAAAAACTTTTTAAAAACTCAACTATTAAAAACCAATTACAAAAAAATAACTTTCTAACTTTCGTCCCAAACCATAGCAGGTGGTCCCTACCACAAGTCCGCTACTAAGTCAGGCCCCCCCCCCCTTCCTGGATCTGCCACTGCTCCTAAGAGAACATCTTGTTTAGTACGTTGATTTTGGGCACTAGTTCTTTTTTTAGAATTCTTCAAATATAGGGAAATATTGTGGGTTTTTATTTGAGCTAGTTTTGCAGACATATGTCATATAGACTGCAAAGCAATAATTATTATTTGTTTTAGGTTTCAACTTCGTTCTCTACGTCCATTCTTCAGAAAAACTTCTTTTTTTTAAGTTGATTTACAGTTAAAGGATGGAAACTTCTGACAGGGGAAAGTTCTTGGGCATACACAATCTTCTGATTTAATGTTGTGAAAATCGGATCACTTTTCTGGGTTGGGGATTTGAAATATAAGAATAAGAAAGGAAAGAAAAAGGGGAGGGAGATCCCCAGAAAGGGGCCCGATCTTGATGAAAATCACACAAGGAAATTCAAAATTTCTGATAACCTTGGGATAATCTTCAAGCTTTTATCTACGAAATTGCATTTTCTTTTTTTCTTTTTTTTCTGATGGTCATAGAGGCTTGTAAATTGTATTTTTTTTTTTTTTTTTTTTTTTTTTTTTTTTTTTTTTTTTTTTTTTTTTTTTTTTTTTTTTGTGGTATCGAACCACTATTGTGCAGTTTCGAGAGAGGGCTCATTCAAACTGAAATTTAAAGCTCTGGTATCCTTTTCAAGTAACAAAACAGATCAAGCCAGATCAAAGTGTTAATTTCTGCCATTTTGTGCCACAGAGCATCGAAAAAGTGTATTGAATCAGGAGTCAAGCAGGGCTGTCGTTTACCCCATTTATATGGATCGTTTTTATGGACTTTGTCCTAAGGAGCACAAAATGTAATGGGAGAACCCGGAATCGAATGGGGAGGAAAAACTTTCCTGGACTTAGATTATGCTGATGATTTAAGCATCCTAGATGAAAATGGCAAGGTAAAACTGTTCTAGACTTAGATATATTGTAGATTTGAGTGTCCTCGATGAAAATGTTTGCAAAATGACTGATAATATTTGCAAAATGAATGATTTTTTTCTCTTCTTTTTTTGAAGTTCTGAGAGTCCAGAGTGCAAGAATAGATTTGAACATTAAAGTTAAGAAGACTAAGTCGCTTTGAGACTAAGTGAAAGTGAAGAGTACATGCTGATTAAGTGGACAGCTTCACTTACCAAGCAGTATTATTAGCAAAGATGGTGGATGCAGTGAAGTGGTTAAAAGTAGAATAGAAAAGGCCCAGGGTGTTTTTTTAATAGTTAGAATTTTTTTAGAAGAATAGGAAGATAAGCCTGCAAACGAAGATTAGAAGCTACACTGATGAAAGTGGTCAAGTACGGCTGTTAAACTTGTGTAATAACGCAAGTAATAATAATAACACAATTTGATCATTTAAACGAGGTATTAGAGGTCATAGTAACACTAGGATCTATAAAAGTAGTTGTACTATAGGAAATGGGGTTGGAGCAATGGTAGTAGAAGTATGGGTAGAAGCAGTAGTTCTAAAGTAAGAAATTATAGAGTGGCTATAGAACTAAACATGGTAAGAGCAGTAGGAGCGCCAGAATGGTCTATGAAGGGATAGCCATAAAAAGCGGTCGGAATTAAAGTGATAGTAGATACGGTAAAATCTTTCGCAGTAAAATCTTGCACGGTGGCAGTAGTCGGGGCCCTAACACCCTCTCACCCCAATATTTGACTATCGGTTAATTTCTTCAAGTTTAATCTAGCTAATGCAAAGACGTTCAATGTTCATTGAACGTTAGTTTATTGTAGCAAGGAAGGGGTCAAAATACTTGAAAGCACGCGTTAATTTTCCTGTTTTGATGTCTGTTTTTTTAATATGTATCGAGTCACGACATTGCGTGTTAAGGGGCTTGTTATGGGTAGAGCATGTTCTCCATGTGACCGTAAAATATTTTGATTGTCAGTAATTGCAATATTTTAATAAAGCTAAAATTACACCCGTCTCTTTCAACAGGTTTGGCGAGAAGGGGGGGGGGGGGTAACCCAACTCGTATGTTTGTTAATCTGTCTTAGCAACCAGCTTTGCCACTTCTACCCATTTTTCAGGAAATCTTCTTAAACTCCCAATCCATTTCCCGAAAAAAAAATACCAAAATGATTTTGATAAAAAAAAAATCTTTAGATGGCCCTCAGGCTGAATGTCATCCACCAGTTTTCTAAAAAAATTGCCGAAGTGTTACAGATTCTTTAAAAAAAAAAGAAGGGGTAACACTGGTAGCAACTTTAATCTTGGACATCTGGGGCAGCTTAATGCTGAGAGCAATTTTCTGTACTGGCTACTGACTATCCCCATTAAGACCTTATTTTAAAGTGTAGGCTTATAACCAATAACCTAAATGTTAACAAGTTCAAGTTCAATATGGGTTTTAATTTATAAAAAAAACCCATAAAAATACACTTAACACAATTCTTTTAGCATTGATGCACGTTTGGGCCCTTAATGATTCTACACTTTAACTGCAGCATGGCTTCCTCTCCCCTCCAATTTCCACCCCGAACCGCCATCAATAATCAATATATTGAACACAACTTCTCCTCCGCTCACACCCCTTGAAATACCAAACTAAAATAGTATTTTTTACACTCTTTTTAAAGGAGCCGAGGGACCTATATGATTTCAGTTCTTGCGGAAGTGAATAACTTGTAATTAGTTTATTTGCTATTTTAGTCTAAGCACTTTTTTTTTCAAAGAATAAAATACAATTTTTATGTTGTATTCATTTGCTCAGCTAGAGTGAAATTTATACTATGAAATGCAATATTCAGCAAATTTAAATATAACCCTAAGCTATTACAACATCGCCCTCTCCTTATGAATTGGATTGTGGTGCTACAGATAATGGCACTGCCCATTGGAAAGTAAAACAAAGGAGATTTTGACTTCCCTTGGTATTTGTGACTAATGGAATCCTGCCTGGACGATATTTGTGAGCTTCTGAGAATTGACCTCACTTGGAAATTGAAATCAGGCAACTAGTAGAATGCATATCAGGCTAGTGGTACTTAGTGTTATATTTAAATTATTATGAATTTTACTCCCGCCCCTATATATACCAATTTAGGGTATATATTTGCACATTAAGGGGGGGGATTTATTTCTGATGTAAATGGGAGGTAAGTTTAAACCTTACCCCCACCCCCCTAATGTGCAAATATATACCCTGAATTGGTATATAGGGGTGGGGGTAAAATTCATTTCCGACAAAAATGATTATTATATTTGGAAAGAGCATAAAAAAGGCATTGAGTGGTATATTCACTTTATTCATAAGTCCATAATATGACTTGGTGAAAATTTACCGAAGTGGGACCATTAAAAAGGAATTTCCAAAAATAGCCCTTTTCCAAAAATACTGGTGATCTTGCCTTTTTGTACTTTATCTACGACCCCAATATCCCCAAGGAAGATATATTTTTCTATGCGTTATCCCATAGCGCGTTTTTCTCTGTTGAATGTTATAAAGATAATTTTGTTGGAATTTGTTCAGGGTCTGCCCCTTTTTTATCGTATATTTATTGTACTGTTAGTTCGATTCAAATTCGTAAATAAAAAAGGGTATAATCTCATTTTGCCCTTTTTCTGCCACCTCCGTAAACTATTAAAATGTCTTTCCTTCACAGTACCAAGATATGCTCGAGTCAACACTTTAAAGGTGGAAGTAGGAGAAGTGATCGCAAATCTTAAGAGTGAAGGATGGATTTTGAAGGATAAAATGGAAACTTACGCAGGATTTCTGGAGGTTGTCAGAGGTTTATCAGAAGATGAATTCATCGTTGATTTTCATTTAGAATATCTACTTGTCTTCCACAGTAGCACAGACTTTCATGATCATGAGCTTTTAAAGACCGGTGCTATTCTCCTCCAAGACAAAGTAAGTTTTATTGTAATTTTTTTATTTCAAAATTATTATGTTTCAATTTAAAAAGAGTATATATAAAAAATAGAGCGATTTTGATGGAAATTACCCCAACAAGTTTAATATATACACGAATTCTATATTAAAGGTTTGAAGCTTCTATATGCAAAAACCCTAGATTTTGCAAATTCGAGTTAATTTATTTTGTTCCCGAAAGTAATTGGTGGACGAGTATCCCACCTCCATTGTCATTTTTCACCCTGTGCTCATTAGGGCCAAAAACTAAAAAAAAAAAATCGAATTTCAATGTCATTTTATTCAGTAAGGTGTAAATTTGCCCTCTTAAAAGATTTATTTAAACTTACTTCTATGACTTATAGCACGACAGACTGGGCTCATTTCAAGGAATACTTACTCAAAGTGCATATCAAATGAAATGATATTCCGTACAAACTATGTGCTAGATTTCTAGATTTCTAATTTTTTTTTCTAAAAATTATGTAAATTTAGGTTCATAATTGGTTCATAAAAAGCGCAGTCAAAACTTCATAAAGTTCATATTTTTGTGGTCAAAAGTTCATATTTTTCACGAAAAATCTAACGGGAGGCCTGAGGCAAGACATAAAAAAAATTTCGTATAGGAATTCAGGCAAATTCCCCAGTGTAAAATTTCCCTTGAAAAATTCACCCCCTGGAAACTTCCCTCCCATGAAAGATTATCGTGGGAAATTCCGCCAGTAGATACTTCCTCCCCCCCCCCTACCCGAAAATGTATGCATACTTCCCAATAACACATACTATACGTAAATAATGGGCAATTTTTTTAACTTAAAGACCTTTCCCAGGCGTTATGGGAGGGTCATGATATCCCCAAAGACATAGTTATTCGGCCTTTCAACTATGCTGAACATAATGGATATCTCAAAATTTGACCGGACGATTTTGAGAAAAAAAGGGGACGTGGAAGGGGGCCTAGTTGCCCTCCAATTTTTTGGTCACTTAAAAAGGGCAGTAGAACTTTTGGTTTCCGTTTGAATAAGCCTTTTCACGATATTCTAGAACCATTGGGGCGATACGATGTAAAAAAACGAATAAACACGCTTTCATGATCGTTCTTCTGGAAAAAAAATACAAAATTTAACATTTTTTCAAATAGGTACTTGAAACCTCTACAGTAGGGTTCTCTGATATGCTGAATCTGATGGTGTGATTTTCATTAAGGTTCTATGAATTTAGGGGGTTTTTTCCTCCTTTTTTTCAAAAATCAGGCAAATTTTCTCAGGCTCGTAACCTTTTAATGGTAAGATTAAACTTAATGAAACTTATATATTTGAAATCAGCATAAAACTCCGATTCTTTCGACATATCTATTGATATCAAAATTCCGTTTTTTAGAGTTTCGGTTACTATTGAGCCAGGTCGTTCCTTACTTACAGTTCGTTACCACGAACTGTTCGATACAGCACTAGAAAGCGGAATAGGACCATATTTGTCGTACAGCTTACCGTTTGAAATACGGTCAGTCAGATGGGTACTCAAAAGAATCCATAGACAGTTCCCCTGGAAAACAAATCCTCCTCCGTCCTTCGAAGCGCCCACTTTTCAGAACCATGGAGTATTGATTCAGACTTCGTGGTGTTAACACCAAAAATTTTTCGGATATAACCCTGCTCAAGCTGTGAAATTTCCCTGTGGACTTTCATTTTGGATTTATTTTCATAAGCGGATTATCGTTTTGCTGGCTATTTCAAATTCCCCCGGGACATTAAATTTCCATTGCCAGTCTTCAGAGTGTAAACACATGTTTTTGGACTTATTATTTCACTAACAAGAACTTAATTAATACAGTGACCTCAGCAGTTATAAAAGTTCACAATTAAGACCGGTATATCTCTTTTTTTTACCGATGTGCTTCTTGATAGACTGAGTAACTAAACAAGAGATGTTTACTATCGGAGATCTTGCCTTAGCAAAGTTTATTAACTACCCCCTTTGGCCAGTTAGAATACTTGGAAGAAATTCCACTAGAAATGGACTGAGTTATCTAGCATTCTGCTACGATACTCATGATAAGCAGACAGTTAGTGAAGATTGCTTAGTTTCTTATGCAGAGAATATTAATGAAGCAAAGAGATCGAAAACTAAAAGGGTAGGACAAGCATTCACAGAAGTAGCGACTTTCCCCAATATATACAAAGAGTTTGCAAGAACAGGGACGTCTGAAAATTCTTCTAGTTCGTCTATTCTGGACTTTTTCAACAGTTAGCTAAGACCTAGGAAGAGGTTACGATAACTAAGACTAAGCTAGTGGCAGATATAGAAAAACGTGTTGCAGAAAAAATAGCGCAAAACATTGGAACTGGGTCTTCTGGTGCTGTACAGATAAATAGTCAAATTATTACTGCAGAAATTTATGATGCTATAGTGCTAGATTTTAATCCGAGGTTTGAGCGCATTGAAAACTTACTTAAAGGACTAAAGAGTCAAATTGAAGCACTAGAAAATCGTATTTTTACAATGGAGAACAAGCTTGATGATTTTGAACAGGAAGCTATGCAAGACTGTCTGATATTCTCAGGAATAAGACAGACACCTGGCTCAGATCTTGATATGACTGTCCTAAACCTTGTTAAATCAACTATGGGAGTTTCGACTATTACTAGGGAGCATTTCGTGTCGATTCAGCGTTTCAGACTCAACTCTACGGAAGATTCTCAAAATTTAGCCCGCAGAAATCCAGATCCTGTGGCCCCAGTTTTAGTGAAGTTGGTATCAAAAGAACTTGCGTACAAAGAGTTTAAAACTAAATCAAAATTAGCTGGATCCGGAATTTATGTTAGTGAATTTCTTACAAAACGTAGAAAGGCAATATTAAATAGTGCACGGGACAAGTTCGGTGTGAAAAATGTTTGGACAGACAAAGGTCGCATTTTCGTGAAATTATCCAGCCAAAGTGCACCGCGTCGGCTCTATAGCCTAGCTGATACTTACTGAATTTTTCATAGTTGATTTGAGTGGATTTTGTAAGGATAATGGGTGATATTTCTCACTTGCGTTTTCTAGAGAGTAATCCTTTTAGAGTGGGAGATGTTCTTTATGATGATTTACTTCCAGAAAGTATAAATGCTGATTTTCCCCGCAAAGAGATAGTTGTTATGTGGATGTGATTTCTTCAGGATTAGAGGTGAATGCAAGATCGTTTTGCCTCTGTCATTGGAATTGCCATGTAACTTCAACGTATTATGAAATTCTCCAGTTAATTGATAATGTGAATAGTAAATTTGATGTAATTGGCCTTTGTGAAACTTTTTTAACTTCTGAGCATGTTCTTTCGTTATATAATTTTCCAGGATACAGGCTTATTGTAAGGAATAGGGAGAGAATGGGACGTGGAGGTTTGGCATTTTTGGTTAAGGATCATTTTGTTGCTAAAATAAGGGAAGACCTATCAGTTTGGATAGAAGGTAAGGTGGAATCTCTTACTCTTGAGCTGGAAGTTGGTGGAAAAAATATATTGATTACTGAGGTTTATAAGCCGCCGAGTACAGTTTGGGAGGAGTTTGAAAATGGTTTTAGTAGTTAATGGATGCAGTAGAATTGAGTAATCTGGAGTGCATTTGCATGGGGGATTTTAATTTTGATCTTTTAAGTTTATACAATGATAATTTGGATTTTTAAACCTTTTCTCCAGTTATGATTTTTATCCATTAGTTGGGATTCTGACTCGTGTTACAGGACAGTCAGCTACACTTATTGACAATATTTTCGTGCGATCCCGGGTATTACATAGCTGTTATGCTGACGTTATAGTAAATGAGGTTTCCGATCACTTTCCTATAGTAGCAGTGACTTCATATCAATATACGATAAAGCAGAACAGGACAAAGGTTAAAAGAAGGCAACTAAAAAAAGAGAACCTACAGAAGTTTAGAGAGGAACTAAGTATCGTGTCATGGAAACCAGTTTATGAAGAATCTGAAAGTGCTTCTGCGGCATTCGATAAGTTCATGGACATATTGCAGCCAATATTTGAGAGAACTTGCCCAGTAAAGATCATAAAGGTGAGGAAAAAGGAACCCCGGAAACCTTGGGTAACTATGGAGCTACTTGACTTAATTAGAAGGAGAAATACATTGTATTTGAGTTACTTAAATAGTAACCATAGTCAAGATCTAACTGAATTTAAACAAATCCGTAATAAAGTAAATCGGCTAAGGCGGTCATGCATCCGCGAATATTATGGAGAGAAATTTAAGGAAAACAAAGGCAATACGAAAACGACTTGGAATATTATAAACGAAATCGTAAATAAAAGAAAGAGACCGAGATTCCTGCTAGTCTGATCTTTGATGGTAAATTTGTTGATGGAAATGAAGAGGTGGCTAATTTCTTTGGTGAATAGTTTTCTAACATTGGTGAATCAATAAGTGAGAATCCATACGATGAAAATAATGAAATTAATAAGACGTTTAGTGATGAAAGGGGAGTTGGATTGGAAATGTCTGCAGATGAAACGAACGTTGAAGAATTAAAACAGATAATAGGATTGGTAAAATCAAGTTCTCCAGGGAATGATGGAATTAATCTGAAAGCGTTCAAGCATGTTATGGTATATTTGTTGCCTTGTATTGTTTATTTGATTAACCTTTCTTTGAAGAAAGGTGAATTTCCTACTCGTCTGAAAGAGGCTAAAGTTATTCCGCTTCACAAAGGGGGTTCAAAAACTGATCCGTCTAATTGGAGGCCGATTTCAATATTGCCCCTATTTGCTAAGCTGTATGAAAAAGTGATGCATCGACGACTTTATAACCATCTGACTACTTACGGTTTTCTTAGTGATACCCAGTTTGGATTCAGGAAAAACCACTCTGCAACACATGCAGTCCAGCACCTAACAGATTTCATCAATGTTGCTCTCGAAAAAAGTGTACTGGTACTTTCAGTATTTATAGACTTTAGAAAGGCTTTTGACACGGTGGTTCATAAAATTTTATTAAATAGGCTAAGCCGTTTAGGGATCCAAGGGGTTATTCTGAAATGGTTGAATCTTATCTTAACCAGCGTATTATTCGAGTCTCTATTAAAAATTCTATTTCAAAAACTTTTATCGTTAATTCTGGTGTGCCTCAGGGTTCAGTGCTTGGCCCACTTCTTTATCTAATTTACGTTGATACCATGCGTTTTATATATCAGATGCACTTATAACGTCTTTTGCTGATGACACGGTGTTTACGATTACAGCTACTTGTCTGAACCAGTTAATTGAGAAGACAAATAAAGCCCTTGCTGAATTGATAAGTTTTACAAATTCTAGTTATTTGGTAGTGAATATTTCAAAAACAAATTTCGTGACATTTTGTAGAAATGGAGTTTCATGTGTTTTAGATAATAAAATTGTTTTTAACGGTGAATTTTTAAAGCATGTAAATAGTGTTAAATATTTGGGCTTTAGTCTTGATTTTAATTTAAGTTGGAAATCACATTGTGATCTTGTGGCAGTTAAGATTTCAAGAGGGTTGGGTGTGATAAGAAGACTGAAAAATCAACTACCGTCAAATGTTTTACTTTTACTTTATCATTCTATTGTTAGCCCTTATTTATCATATGGTTGCATGCTATGGACTAGTAGTTTTATTTCAAGTTTTAGAAAGGTCCAAATTTTACAGAATAAAATAGTTCGTATTTTAGGTAATTACATTCAATTTGAAAATAGCACGTTGAATTGCTTTACAAGTTTGAAAATTTTGAATATTTATCAGTTACGGGATTACCAGTTAGCAATTTTTATTTATCAATGTTTGAATAAGTGTTCACCGGAGGTATTTTGGGAAATTTTAAAGCTAACTCATCTTATCACTGTTATGAGACTAGAAATGCGAATGACCTTGCATCGGAGCTCCGGAATACTCAACGTGCTGCGTTTCTGCCTCGTTTTGCGGGACCGGGGGTGTGGAATTCCCTCCCGGATGCTATTAGACAAGTTGATAATGTAAGCCAGCTCAAGAGTAGATTGAAGCGTTACCTTTTGGGTTATAATCTGAATGATTAGATTTTTGAATTTGATTAATGTTTGGTATGAAAATTGTTTGGACAGATAATGGTCGCATTTCCGCGAAATTACCCAGCCAAAGCGCACGGAGTCGGCTATGTTAAATAAATTAATTTGAATTTTGAATTTGAATTTACTTGACCACCACTGTCATCACTGTTGTTTCTAATATCCTAATCCTGGCTCCCAAACTTATCTTCCTATTTTTCAATCTTTTTTTTACTGTGAAAATACTACTACTACTAACAACTCACCGCAGCACCAAGTCGCCTGAGGCAAACACAGCTAGGCATGCTCCTCCTCCATCCCAATCTATTCAAAGCCCACGAACACCCGCCCACGAAGTTCCCATTTCCTTTAAATCTTTCTTTATGACGTCCTCCCACCCCAGACGAGGACGACCTGCTTTCCGTTTAGCCCTAGACGGTTGGCCGAAAAGAACAATCTTCGGCAATTTGTCATCCTTCATCCGCAAAACGTGCCCTAGCCACCTCAACCTTTCTTTCATTGTAGCCCTAGAGAGCGGTATTGAACAACATTTTTCGTATAGCCTATTGTTTGAAATACGGTCAGTCAGCGGGGTACCCAGAACAATCCTTAAGCAATTTCTCTGGAAAACATCTAGCAAATCTTCATCCGCTTTTCGGAGCGTCCATGCTTCAGAGCCATATTTGACCACTGTCATCGCTGTAGCTTCTAATATTCTAATCTTGGTTTGCAGACTTATCTTCCTATTCTTCCAAACTTTTTGTAACTGTGAAAAAACATCCTGAGCCTTGGCTATTCTACTTTTAACATCTTCACTGCTCCAACTATCTTTACTAATAATACTACCAAGGTGAGTGAAGCTGCCCGCTGTGAAAATACACCCTGGGCATTGGGTGTTCTACTTCTAATATCTCCATCTATTACTCCATCTACTCCACCTCCATCTACTCTCAGTCTAAGTAACTTCGTCCTCCTGATTTACTCCTGATTCCTGATTACTCCTAATACGAAACCAGCTACTAACCTAATGTCCTACCTTAACCGCAGTAGTGTTTTTTCCTACATAGCACTAATCACTTTAATTTATTTATCGGGTATACCATTCAAGAATAGGACCTTTGCGAAAGCTCTTCTTTCGGCTGAATCAAACGCTTGTTCGTAATCTATAAAACTGAAGTCTGATGACTCACGCACTTCTCAGTCACTAATCTAAGATTGAAGATTTAATTGATATATCCTCTCATCTTCCAAAATCTCCAGCATCTCCTTTCCTATAGAGGGGTTTAATTAAAGTTTTCCTACAATTGCTATGTACTTTTCCTGTTTCCGAAATTATATTCATAATCTTTAGTTATTTATCTCTAACTTCACAACCTCTATGTTTCAAACACTCTTTTACCACACTATCAGTACCTGGAGCCTTATTATTTTTTAATCCTTTTAATACTCTTACTAATTCTTCCACGCAAAATAAATCTTTCTTCATTTCCCTTAAAACTTTTTCATTCTTGTCTTTATCATTTCCTGTCAGTGTCACACTCTCAAAATGTTCTGTCCTTCTCTCTTTATCTCTTTCCTTATCACTAATTGAGGCCTTGTTCCTATCTTTAAATGGGACAAGCCCAGATTGCCTATTCCCTCACCATATTTTAATGCCAATACAATATTTTAGTATTAAAATGTTCCATCTATTTTCTACATTGTGAAGTTTTAGACTCTCTGCCTTAACATTCAACTGTTTCTGGTAAGTTTCTCCTAAATTCTCATCTTGCTGCCTAACAACGTCATAGCTTGCTGGAAAATAGTCACCCTTTCTAAATTTTGTTTTTGAATTAACGCTAGACACTACTAGATGGTGATCTTTACTTTTAACGTCAATAAAAGCTCTCTTTTATACCCTAGTATCTTGTATCGAACCCATCAGTCTTCAGTTTACAATAACATAACCAATAAGGTTGGTCGTCTTACCATCTTGTGAGAACCATTTTACGGCCAAATGCTGTATTGGTTTTAACTAGATTTTTATGCCTACAAAATTGCAGCACAGTCTATAACCTTCACTATTTTCCTTTCCTACACCGAACTTACCTGTATTAGGATACCGTCTATCCCTTTTCTACCAACCTAGGCGCTAAAATCCCTTAATAAAAATAGCATAGTTCTACCTGGGATCTGGTCTATACGAAGTGCTTAAGCTGGCTTAAAGCCGGACAGCAAGAAGTCCCTGGGACCCTCAGTTGAATGGAGACTTGTTGGAATCCTGGGCCTATCTTGGTCATAGTGTGGTTTTCCACACTTGGTGGTGCTCTTCTATCAACAAGAGTCCAAATCCTGCGCAAACAATCTCAAGCCTATTACTTCCGATTCATCAAATGTTTATGCTTATAATCATTGAACTGCTAAGTGGAGGTAGCCCGTAATGGATAACTTAGCTAAGAAGGTTTTTCAGCCCAAACAGAAATAAGAAAACAAACGAAACCCAGAAAAAAATCTATTGATTAGAATCGAGTGCAAGTGTCATTTAGTAGGCTATAATTTCCTCGGAAGCCACTACTCAAAGGTCGTGCCGTTCGAAGTCAAGTCGTTCATTCCATGCATTAAATAGATCATGATATTAAACATTCTACCGAGCAAAAGTTATGAGTTAGGCAATCAGTTTAGTTCAATCGGAAACTTATATATAAACCTCTCATTTTTTGAGGCCATACTCTCACGCGGTGACACGTCCATTTCTTAACATGAACGAGTATTATATAAAACGCACGAGTACGTATTTCTATATAATACTCTTATAATACTTCTAAACTAGAAATATAATACGTCTGTATAACATATTATTTAGAATGCATGAAACCGTTTGAACCTACTATCGGGATAAACTTGATATTAAACCTACGGATATAAAATTCAAATAAACAAGCTTCTTCAATGAAAGTAAAAAATTGTTTCGAAACGGAAAAAAGGTTAAGAGGTCATAGTTTACATTATGAGTATTTTACCTTCCTCTCAACCCCCTGCACTTTACACTTAAGTCTGACCCCCCAACACGTTTCTTAAGATCCAACGCTCTAGCACAGGAGCAATTTGGAAAAATGTCAACATTTTTACAATTCTTTGACAATGAATGGACTTTTTTATTTGCCTTTGTTTAAAACAATGGAAGTTCCTGTTCAAACATTTTGAAGGCATTCAGTAAATAAAATATTAATAATTGACGACTGACTATGTTTGTTCCACTGAATAACTTATAACCCTTGCCCTGAAGACTGTGGGGGGAATGTCCTGCTCAAAGGTATAATTTCCTGAACTTTAAACTGCGTGGAACAAAATGACTCTCTAAAAATTTTGATTGGATATGTTTAGGGAAATTGTGGGCGTGGAAGGGGTGTTAGTTGCCTTCCAATCACTTTTGACTATTAAAAAGGGCACTAGCCATTTCGATTTCCAATCGAATGAGCCGTTTTTGAAGTTCCTACGACGACGCGTTCAGTAAAAACCTTATATGCCCCAGGGCATAACTTAGAACCCTTGCCCTGGGGGCTGTGGGGGAGTGCCCTCCTCAAAAACATAATTTCTATCTGGAAATCCACAACACTGAACAAAATAGTTATCTAAAAATTTTGATCGGATGTGTTTGTGGAAAAGGTGGGCGAGAGAGGGGGGCTAGTTGCCCTCAAATCACTTTTGACTATTAAAAAAGGCACTAGACCTCTGAATTTCCAATCGAATGAGCCCTTTTTCAAGTTTCTACGACAAAGATTTCAATAAAAACTTATATGCCCCCAGGGCATAACTTATAACCCTTGCTCTGAAGACTGTGAGCGGAGTGTACTGCTTAAAGGTATAATTTCCTGAACTTTAACTGCGTGGAACAAAATGGCTATTTCAAAATTTTGATTGGATGTGTTTGGGGAAATGGTGGGCGTGGAAGGGGTGTTAGTTGCCTTCCAATTACTTTCGACTATTAAAAGGGCACAAGTCATTTCAATTTTAATCGAATGAGCCCTTTGAAGTTTCTACGACAACGCTTTCTATAAAAACCTTATATGCCCCCAGGGCATAATTTACAATCCTTGTCCTGAGGGCTCTGAGGGGTTTGTCATCCTCAAAGACCTAATTTCCAGAACTTTAAACTACGTTGAACAAAATGGCTATCTCAAAATTTTGATTGGATGTGTTTGGGGAAAAGGTGGGCGTGAGAGGGGGGTTAGTTACCGTCCAATCACTTTCAACTATTAAAAAGGGCACTAGCCCTTTGAATTTCCAATCAAATGAGCCTTTTTTGAAGTTTCTATGACAACGCCTTCTATAAAAACCTTATATGCCCCCAGGGCATAGCTTACAACCCTTGCCCCGAGGGTTGTGGGGGAGTGTCCTCCCCAAAAACATATTTTCTATCTGAAAATCAACTACGCTGAACAAAATGGCTATCTCAAAATTTTGATTGGATGAGTTTGGGGGAATGATGGGCGTGGGGGGGGGGGCTAGTTGCCTCCCAATCACTTTCGATTATTAAAAAGGGCACTAGCCCTTTGAATTTCAAATCGAATGAGCCTTTTTTGAAGTTTCTACGACAACGCCTTCTATAAAAACCTTATATGCCCCCAGGACATAATTTAAAACTCTTGCCCCAAGGGTTGTGGGGGAGTGTCTTCCTCAAAAAGATATCTTCTATCTGGAAATCAACTGCGCTGAACAAAATGGCTATCTCAGAATTGTGATTGGATGTGTTTGGGGGAATGATAGGCGTGGGGGTGCTAGTTGCCCTCCAATCACTTTCGACTATTAAAAAGGGCACTAGCCACTCCAATTTGCAATCGAATGAGCCCTTTTTGAACTTTCTACGACAACTCCTTCGATTCGAAGTGCCCGGGTATGGAGAACCAAAAAACAACACATTGTGCCCACATCGTTCTTTACTTAGGCAGCGCTGGCGCGCTGCCTATGATTCGAAGAAAATGTAAGGCTCAATATCTTGTGTCAAAAAACGCTCAAAGCCGTCTATCATAGCTTTGAGAAACTGTAACGCTCAACGTCTTGCGTCTAAAAAACGTTCAACGCATTAAATCATAAATTCTAGGAAAACGTAAGGCCCAACGTCTTGTATTCAAAAATTTTCAAAAACAAAACTTGTGTAAGAAAAAAAGCCTCAACGCCTTCTATCATAGCTCCGAGGAAAATCTAAAGCTCAACATCTTGTGTCCACAAAAATGTTCAAAAATATTCAACGCCTTGTATCATAAATTCGAGGAAAATGTACGGTCCATCATCTTTTATCTAAAAATTGTTCAAAAACGTTTAATGTCTTCTGTCATAGATTCGAAGAAAATGTAAGGCTCAATATCTTGTGTAAAAAAAACGCTCAACACCGTCTGTCATAGCTTTGAGAAACTGTATCGATCAACATCTTGCGTCTAAAAAACGTTCAACGCATTCTATCATAAATTCTAGGAAAACGTAAGGCCCAACGTCTTGTGTTCAAAAAATTTTCAAAAACAAAACTTGTGTGAAAAAAAATCCTCAACGCCTTTTATCATAGCTCCGAGAAAAATGTTAGGCTCAGCATTTTGTGTCCAGAAAAATGTTCAAAAATATTCAACGCTTTGTATCATAAATTCGAGGAAAATGTACGGCCCATCATCTTTTGTCTAAAAAATGTTCAAAAACTTTAATGTCTTCTGTCATAGATTCGAGGAAAATGTAAGGCTCAATATCTTGTGTCAAAGAAACGCTCAACACCGTGTATCATAGCTTTGAGAAAAATGTAACGCTCAACATCTTGCGTCTAAAAAACGTTCAACGCATTCTATCATAAATTCTAGGAAAACGTAAGGCCCAACATCTTGTGTTCAAGAAATTTTCAAAAACAAAACTTGTGTAAAAAAAAAAAAACCTCAACGCCTTCTATCATAGCTTCGAGGAAAATGTAAGGCTCAACATCTTGGGTCCAGGAAAATGTTCAAAAAAATTCAACGCCTCGTATCATAAATTCGAGGAAACTGTACGGCCCATCATCTTTTGTCTAAAAATTGTACAAAAACGTTTAAAGTCTTCTGTCATAGATTCGAGGAAAATGTAAGGCTCAACATCTTGTGTCCAAAAAAAAGTTTTAAAAAATATTCAACGTATTCTATCGTAAATTTGAGTAAAATGTACGGCCCAACATCTTGTGTCCAAAAAAATGTTTAAAACAAAACTCGTGTCCAAAAAAAGGCTCAAAGCCTTTTATCATAACTTCGAGGAAAATGTAAGGCTCAACATCTTTTGTTCAAAAAAAGTTCAAAAATATTCAATGCCTTCTACCACAAATTCGAGGAATATGTAAAGCCTATCAACTTGTTTCCAAAAAAGTTCAATCCCTTCTATCATAAATTCAAGGAAAATGTAAGGCTCAACACCTTGTCCCAAAACCGCTTGTTTCAAAAGCAAACCTTGTGTCCGAAAAATGTTCAACCCCATCTATCATAAATTCGGGGAAAAGCTAAGACTCAACATCTCACGTCCAAACTTTCAATTTTGAGGCCATCTTCTAAAGCTTTGAATTTGCTTTCCATGGAAAATCTAACTTGTCTTTGCTTCCTTTACGCAACGTTTGCAACGTTTGCACCGTTTGCAACGTTTTCACCGACGTTTGCACCCTAGAATGTTAATATTTTGTTTCTTTCTTGGAGAAAAAAAAAGCTAAATTATAATTTGTATTGATTTTTTTTTTTTTTTACAGGCTAGCTGTCTCTCAGCCGTTGCTTTAAATCCAAAAAGAGGATCACAAGTTATTGACGCCTGTGCGGCTCCTGGCATGAAGACAACGTTGCTTGCAGCCCTGATGGAGAACGAAGGGTAATTTCTTCTGATTAACTATATAAGTGAAAACAGAACAATTGAAAAAAATATGTCGAAGCTTTATTGCGTTGTTCAGAGACACTATTAACGAGTAAGTTCATAAGAATCTCGAGAAAAAGGTTGTAAAATCCTGCAAAAATCCAAAACCGGTTAATGAACTTAAAGCTGAATTCTGTTCAAAAAATAAAAAGTAAATGCTTTGAATTGGTTTCTAATGGTATTTGACTATTACTTGTATTCAGACCTGCTGAGAAAAAACAACAGCTTTAACACTGTTGAAGACTTCAGCTTTGCCCAAAAACACGTAAGAGCTGAATTTCACAGAAAAAAGATAGAAATATTTACTTTTCTTCAAAAATGTTTTGGGATGTCATTTTGTACCTTTTCTTATCCACTGAATTGCCAAACAATTAGGCAGGAAAGACATGTAAAGTCTGGAAATTTTCAAACAATTGCCAAACAATTAGGCAGGAAAGACATGGAAAGACAGGAAAGTCTAGTAACTAAAAGTTCTTAGATAGCTCACACTTGAACCAAAACTTTAAAAACATATTTTCTCAAATTAGCTAAAACTCCCTATGTAACCCAAAGTTGAGCCGAAACTTTAGAAAAATATTTTTTTTTAAAAAGAGAAAAAAAAATGAGAATCTTTCCCTACTAAGCTGTGTATGCGAGACGAGATTTTTAAATACGAACATTCGTTGAATTTTAGCTAGACAATGTCGCCAGGAGTTTAGAAATAATGTCTTAAACGAAAGTTGTTGACTTGTAAAAGCTTTGAAAATTCGTATAAAATAAGAAATACTACTACTATTACTACTAACAACTCACTGCAGCACCAAGCTGCCTGAGGCCAACACAGCTACGCACGCTCCTCCTCCATCCCAATCTATTTAAAGCCTCCCTTTTTACACCCGCCCACGAAGTTCCCATTTCCTTTAAATCTTTCTTTATGCCGTCCTCCCACCCCAGACGAGGACGACCTGCTTTCCGTTTAGCCATAGACGGTTGGCCGAAAAGAACAATCGTCGGCGATCTGTCATCCGCACAACTTGCCCTAGCCACCTCAACCTTTCTTTCATTATAGCCCTAGAGAGCGGTATTGAACCACTTTCTTCGTATAGCCTATACGAAAAATAAGAAATAAATATAATTAAAATTAATTCGTATCACGTTTTTAGTCCAACTCACGGCATTGGTTACTTCCTTTTTATTTTACGCTTTTAGTCAGTTCAGTCAGTTTTCAGTTTCACAGTCGTCATAGTTCTGCTTGTCCTCAACTACGCTCGTGCAGTTCTCACTTCCAGGTGGGTGTGCATCGCAGCCTAGATCCTCGACCCGAGTATCTTGCTGTTTGGAAAATTGCTGTCTTGCGGTTGGTGGATTTAAATATAGTGGTTCTGCTTGCACAATGTGTTAGGTACAATTATTCTACATATTATGAAGAAAGAATTGTTTTCAAATTACAAACTGTCCAAATACTTTTACCCCACCTGTCTAATTTGACCCCACCGTACTTGCACCTGCACCTGGTGACACTAAGCAGACGCTCTCATGCGGGTCGTATATATCATGACTAGCAAAAGTTAGGGTCCAACTCTTACTAATAGAAGCCTGTTGTGTGGTTGAAACTCTTTCGGGATGATGAAGTATATTGACGCTTTGCTGACGGAAAACTGATGTCATAAAGAAAGGCGTGTTTCATCCTTTCTAGCCTTACAAAGTCTAAGAAGCGACAGATCTCCGGCTTTAATCAGTTCATTTTTCAACATTGTGTCTTGATTAGACACTGAAACAGTTTCTTAAAAACGCTTGTCGTGTTTCGCGACAAGGTTTACCGAACCGGCCGGCTTACCGAAGCGTGACCCCGACCGGTTTACCGAAACTCTACAGTCTTGATGTAGTGTCACAACCAAGGAAGTTATGAAAGAATAAAAGTGTCAGCTGCATCTTGAACGAGACTTTGCTTGACTTTTGCAATACTGGAATACTTTGCAATAGACTTGGTAGAAAAGTCAGTTGGTGTTTATACTGGAATAATTTGCAATACACTTGGTAGAAAAGTCAGTTGGTGTTCATACGGGAATACTTTGCAATAGACTTGGTAGAAAAGTCAGTTGGTGTTTATACGGAAATACTTTGCAATAGACTTGGTAGAAAAGTCAGTTGGTGTTTATACTGGAATACTTTGCAATAGACTTGATAGAAAAGTCAGTTGGTGTTTATACTGGAATAATTTGCAATACACTTGGTAGAAAAGTCAGTTGGTGTTTATGCTGGAATACTTTGCAATAGACTTGGTAGAAAAGTCAGTTGGTGTTTATACGGGAATACTTTGCAATAGACTTGGTAGAAAAGTCAGTTGGTGTTTATACTGGAATACTTTGCAATAGACTTGGTAGAAAAGTCAGTTGGTGTTTATACTGGAATGCTTTGCATTAGACTTGTTAGAAAAGTCAGTTGGTGTTTATACGGAAATACTTTGCAATAGACTTGGTAGAAAAGTCAGTTGGTGTTTATACTGGAATGCTTTGCAATAGACTTGATAGAAAAGTCAGTTGGTGTTTATTCTGGAATACTTTGCAATAGAGTTGGTAGAAAAGTCAGTTGGTGTTTATACTGGAATACTTTGCAATAGACTTGGTAGAAAAGTCAGTTGGTGTTTATACTGGAATACTTTGCAATAGACTTGGTAGAAAAGTCAGTTGGTGTTTATGCTGGAATACTTTGCAATAGACTTGATAGAAAAGTCAGTTGGTGTTTATACTGGAATAATTTGCAATAGACTTGGTAGAAAAGTCAGTTGGTATTTATGCTGGAATACTTCGCAATAGACTTGGTAGAAAAGTCAGTTGGTGTTTATACTGGAATACTTTGCAATAGACTTGGTAGAAAAGTCATTGGTGTTTATACTGGAATACTTTGCAATAGACTTGGTAGAAAAGTCAGTTGATGTTTATACGGGAGTACTTTGCAATAGACTTGGTAGAAAAGTCAGTTGGTGTTTATACGGGAATACTTTGCAATAGACTTGGTAGAAAAGTCAGTTGGTGTTTATACTGGAATACTTTTCAACAGACTTGGTAGACAAGTCAGTTGGTGTTTAAACTGGAATACTTTGCAGTAGACTTGGTAGAAAAGTCAGTTGGTGTTTATGCTGGAATACTTTGCATCAGACTTGGTAGAAAAGTCAGTTGGTGTTTATACGGGAATACTTTGCAATAGACTTGGTAGAAAATTCAGTTGGTGTTTATACGGGAATACTTTGCAATAGACTTGGTAGAAAAGTCAGTTGGTGTTTATACTGGAATACTTTGCAATAGACTTGGTAGAAAAGTCAGTTGGTGTTTATACTGGAATACTTTGCAACAGACTTGGTAGAAAAGCCAGTTGGTGTTTATACTGGAATACTTTGCAATAAACTTGGTAGAAAAGTCAGTTGGTGTTTATACTGGAATACTTTGCAATAGACTTGGTAGAAAAGTCAGTTGGTGTTTATACGGGAATACGTTGCAATAGACTTGGTAGAAAAGTCAGTTGGTGTTTATACGGGAATACTTTGCAATAGACTTGGTAGAAAAGTCAGTTTGTGTTTATTCTGGAATACTTTGCAATAGACTTGGTAGAAAACTCAGTTGGTGTTTATACTGGAACACTTTGCAATAGACATGGTAGAAACGTCAATTGGTGTTTATACTGGAATACTTTGCAATAGACTTGGTAGAAAAGTCAGTTGGTGTTTATACGGGAATACTTTTCAATAGACTTGGTAGAAAAGTCAGTTGGTGTTTATACGGGAATACTTTGCAATAGACTTGGTAGAAAAGTCAATTGGTGTTTATACTGGAATACTTTGCAATAGACTTGGTAGAAAAGTCAGTTGGTGTTTATACGGGAATACTTTGCAATAGACTTGGTAGAAAAGTCAGTTGGTGTTTATACTGGAATACTTTGCAACAGAGTTGGTAGACAAGTCAGTTGGTGTTTATACTGGAGTACTTTGCAATAGACTTGGTAGAAAAGTCAGTTGTTGTTTATACTGGAATACTTTGCAACAGACTTGGTAGAAAAGTCAGTTTGTGTTTATACTGGAATACTTTGCAATAAACTTGGTAGAAAAGTCAGTTGGTGTTTATACTGGAATACTTTGTAATAGACTTGGTAGAAAATTCAGTTGGTGTTTATACTGGAATACTTTGCAATAGACTTGGTAGAAAAGTCAGTTGGTGTTTATACTGGAATGCTTTGCAATAGACTTGGTAGAAAAGTCAGTTGGTGTTTATACTGGAATACTTTGCAATAGACTTGGTAGAAAAGTCAGTTGGTGTTTATACTGGAATACTTTGCAATAGACTTGGTAGAAAAGTCACTTGGTGTTTATACGGGAATACTTTTCAATAGACTTGGTAGAAAAGTCAGTTGGTGTTTATACGGGAATACTTTGCAATAGACTTGGTAGAAAAGTCAGTTGGTGTTTATACTGGAATACTTTGCAATAAACTTGGTAGAAAAGTCATTTGGTGTTTATACGGGAATACTTTGCAATAGACTTGGTAGAAAAGTCAGTTGGTGTTTATACTGGAATACTTTGCAACAGACTTGGTAGACAAGTCAGTTGGTGTTTATACTGGAATACTTTGCAATAGACTTGGTAGAAAAGTCAGTTGTTGTTTATACTGGAATACTTTGCAACAGACTTGGTAGAAAAGTCAGTTTGTGTTTATACTTGAATACTTTGCAATAAACTTGGTAGAAAAGTCAGTTGGTGTTTATACTGGAATACTTTGCAATAGACTTGGTTGAAAATTCAGTTGGTGTTTATACTGGAATACTTTGCAATAGACTTGGTAGAAAAGTCAGTTGGTGTTTATACTGGAATACTTTGCAATAGACTCGGTAGAAAAGTCAGTTGGTGTTTATACTGGAATACTTTGCAATAGACTTAGTAGAAAAGTCAGTTGGTGTTTATACTGGAATACTTTGCAATAGACTTGGTAGAAAAGTCAGTTGGTGTTGATACTGGAATACTTTGCAATAGACTTGGTAGAAAAGTCAGTTGGTGTTTTACTGGAATACTTTGCAATAGACTTGGTAGAAAAGTCAGTTGGTGTTTATACTGGAATACTTTGAAATAGACTTGGTAGAAAAGTCAGTTGGTGTTTATACTGGAATACTTTGCAATAGACTTGGTAGAAAAGTCAGTTGGTGTTTATACTGGAATATTTTGCAATAGACTCGGTAGAAAAGTCAGTTGGTGTTTATACTGGAATACTTTGCATTAGACTTGGTAAAAAAGTCAGTTGGTGTTTATACTGGAATACTTTGCAATAGACTTGGTAGAAAAGTCAGTTGATGTTCATACTGGAATGCTTTGCATTAGACTTGGTAGAAAAGTCAGTTGGTGTTTATACTGGAATACTTTGCAGTAGACTTGGTAGAAAACTCAGCTGGTGTTTAAACTGGAATACTTTGCAATAGACTTGGTAGAAAAGTCAGTTGGTTTTTATACGGGAATACTTTGCAATAGACTTGGTAGAAAAGTCAGTTGGTGTTTATACTGGAATACTTTGCAATAGACTTGGTAGAAAATTCAGTTGGTGTTTATACGGGAATACTCTGCAATAGACTTGGTAGAAAAGTCAGTTGATGTTTATACTGGAATACTTTGCAATAGACTTGGTAGAAAAGTCATTGGTGTTTATACTGGAATACTTTGCAATAGACTTGGTAGAAAAGTCAGTTGATGTTTATACGGGAATACTTTGCAATAGACTTGGTAGAAAAGTCAGTTGGTGTTTATACTGGAATACTTTGCAATAGTCTTGGTAGAAAAGTCAGTTGGTGTTTATACGGGAATACTTTGCAATAGACTAGGTAGAAAAGTCAGTTGGTGTTTATACTGGAATACTTTGCAACAGACTTGGTAGACAAGTCAGTTGGTGTTTAAACTGGAATACTTTGCAATAGACTTGGTAAAAAAGTCAGTTGGTGTTTTTACTGGAATACTTTGCAACAGACTTGGTAGAAAAGTCAGTTGGTGTTTATACTGGAATACTTTGCAATAGACTTGGTAGAAAAGTCAGTTGGTTTTTATACGGGAATACTTTGCAATAGACTTGGTAGAAAAGTCAGTTGGCGTTTATACGGGAATACTTTGCAATAGACTTGGTAGAAAAGTCAGTTGGTCTTTATACTGGAATACTTTGCAACAGACTTGGTAGACAAGTCAGTTTGTGTTTAAACTGGAATACTTTGCAATAGACTTGGTAGAAAAGTCAGTTGGTGTTTATACTGGAATACTTTGCGACAGACTTGGTAGAAAAGCCAGTTGGTGTTTATACTGGAATACTTTGCAATAAACTTGGTAGAAAAGTCAGTTGGTGTTTATACTGGAATACTTTGCAATAGACTTGGTAGAAAAGTCAGTTGGTGTTTATACGGGAATACTTTGCAATAGACTTGGTAGAAAAGTCAGTTGGTGTTTATACGGGAATACTTTGCAATAGACTTGGTAGAAAAGTCAGTTGGTGTTTATACTGGAATACTTTGCAATAGACTTGGTAGAAAAGTCAGTTTGTGTTTATTCTGGAATACTTTGCAATAGACTTGGTAGAAAAGTCAGTTGGTGTTTATACTTGAATACTTTGCAATAGACATGGTAGAAAAGTCAGTTGGTGTTTATACTGGAATACTTTGCAATAGACTTGGTAGAAAAGTCAGTTGGTGTTTATACGGGAATACTTTTCAAATAGACTTGGTAGAAAAGTCAGTTGGTGTTTATACGGGAATACTTTGCAATAGACTTGGTAGAAAAGTCAGTTGGTGTTTATACTGGAATACTTTGCAATAGACTTGGTAGAAAAGTCAGTTGGTGTTTATACGGGAATACTTTGCAATAGACTTGGTAGAAAAGTCAGTTGGTGTTTATACTGGAATACTTTGCAACAGACTTGGTAGAAAAGTCAGTTGGTGTTTATACTGGAATACTTTGCAATAGACTTGGTAGAAAAGTCAGTTGTTGTTTATACTGGAATACTTTGCAACAGACTTGGTAGAAAAGTCAGTTTGTGTTTATACTGGAATACTTTGCAATAAACTTGGTAGAAAAGTCAGTTGGTGTTTATACTGGAATACTTTGCAATAGACTTGGTAGAAAAGTCAGTTTGTGTTTATTCTGGAATACTTTGCAATAGACACGGTAGAAAAGTCAGTTGGTGTTTATACTGGAATACTTTGCAATAGACTTGGTAGAAAAGTCAGTTGGTGTTTATACGGGAATACTTTTCAAATAGACTTGGTAGAAAAGTCAGTTGGTGTTTATACGGGAATACTTTGCAATAGACTTGGTAGAAAAGTCAGTTAGTGTTTATACTGGAATACTTTGCAACAGACTTGGTAGACAAGTCAGTTGGTGTTTATACTGGAATACTTTGCAATAGACTTGGTAGAAAAGTCAGTTGTTGTTTATACTGGAATACTTTGCAACAGACTTGGTAGAAAAGTCAGTTGGTGTTTATACTGGAATACTTTGCAATAAACTTGGTAGAAAAGTCAGTTGGTGTTTATACTGGAATACTTTGCAATAGACTTGGTAGAAAATTCAGTTGGTGTTTATACTGGAATACTTTGCAATAGACTTGGTAGAAAAGTCAGTTGGTGTTTATACTGGAATACTTTGCAATAGACTTGGTAGAAAAGTCTGTTGGTGTTTATACTGGAATACTTTGCAATAGACTTGGTAGAAAAGTCAGTTGGTGTTGATACTGGGATACTTTGCAATAGACTTGGTAGAAAAGTCAGTTGGTGTTTTACTGGAATACTTTGCAATAGACTTGGTAGAAAAGTCAGTTGGTGTTTATACTGGAATACTTTGCAATAGACTTGGTAGAAAAGTCAGTTGGTGTTTATACTGGAATACTTTGCAATAAACTTGGTAGAAAAGTCAGTTGGTGTTTATACTAGAATACTTTGCAATAGACTTGGTAGAAAATTCAGTTGGTGTTTATACTGGAATACTTTGCAATAGACTTGGTAGAAAAGTCAGTTGGTGTTTATACTGGAATACTTTGCAATAGACTTGGTAGAAAAGTCAGTTGGTGTTGATACTGGAATACTTTGCAATAGACTTGGTAGAAAACTCAGTTGGTGTTTATACTGGAATACTTTGCAATAGACTTGGTAGAAAAGTCAGTTGGTGTTTATACTGGAATACTTTGCAATAGACTTGGTAGAAAAGTCAGTTGGTGTTTATACTGGAATACTTTGCAATAGACTTGGTAGAAAAGTCAGTTGGTGTTTATACTGGAATACTTTGCAATAGACTTGGTAGAAAAGTCAGTTGGTGTTTATACTGGAATACTTTGCAATAGACTTGGTAGAAAAGTCAGTTGATGTTTATACTGGAATGCTTTGCATTAGACTTGGTAGAAAAGTCAGTTGGTGTTTATACGGGAATACTTTGCAATAGACTTGGTAGAAAAGTCAGTTGGTGTTTATACTGGAATACTTTGCAATAGACTTGGTAGAAAAGTCAGTTGGTGTTTATACGGGAATACTTTGCAATAGATTTGGTAGAAAAGTCAGTTGGTGTTTATACTGGAATACTTTGCAACAGGCTTGGTAGACAAGTCAGTTGGTGTTTATACTGGAATACTTTGCAATAGACTTGGTAGAAAAGTCAGTTGGTGTTTATACTGGAATACTTTGCAACAGACTTGGTAGAAAAGTCAGTTGGTGTTTATGCTGGAATACTTTGCAATAAACGTGGTAGAAAAGTCAGTTGGTGTTTATGCTGGAATATTTTGCAATAGACTTGGTAGAAAAGTCAGTTGGTGTTTTACTGGAATGCTTTGCAATAGACTCGGTAGAAAAGTCAGTTGGTGTTTATACTGGAATACTTTGCAATAGACTTGGTAGAAAAGTCAGTTGGTGTTTATACTGGAATACTTTGCAACAGACTTGGTAGAAAAGTCAGTTGGTGTTGATACTGGAATACTTTGCAATAGACTTGGTAGAAAAGTCAGTTGGTGTTTATACTGATGGACAAATAGGAACCATAAATCTGCATTGCTACCGACAACCGAACCTTCCATCGAAGTCGCAATAGAAATAGCTGTCTTCAAAATAAGAATCACACCGATATCACCGGCTTCACACCGGCATCACCAGTTGCGTCATACACTTTAATTCCTTTCTCTTCAAGTTGTAGCACAAGTAGCAAAATGAATCTCTGCTTGTTCGCTTTGTTGGTAAGAATTCCTTCGCAACTGAAAATAGCAGAGGAAGTGTGAAGTGGATCATACGGCCAGGGATCTCTCTTGTCTCTTTCGATGAGCGCAGTCTTTGGTTTAACACGTCTGTTATTTATCTAATAAATCTTCTTGCGTTTTTTTCTGTGAAATTTGGCTTTTCTGTTTTTTATGGGGGGGGGGGGGAGGGGATGAATTCTAAAGCAGTGTTAATGTAGATATTAGTTCTCAGCGGGTCTGAATACATGTTAAAAGGCCCTTAAAATCCATTCAAAGTTAAAGCATCTATTTTATTTTTGGACTTAAATTCAAGCCATTAATTACGATTTTCGGGGCATTTCCTGTTATTTGCGGAGTATTGTAGATTATTTTCCGTATTTTTCCAAACATTTTGGTGTAAAAATCCTTTGTGTAAAAAACACAAACTCCCTTCAGATTAATGATATTTATGTTATATCTCAACTTCGTTGGCATATCAATACTTCCACGGAGATCTCCCATGTTGTTTTTTTTGGACTACTTAAACGAGTGGGGGCAGTAAATTTGCACACAGTTTGAAACCGGGAGAATGTTATGATTCCGGCTACTCCCTCGGTTCGTTCAGACTTCGGCCTTGCCGTGACTGTGGGGCGTGCTTGGAACATTGTTCCTGCTGAAATTTGGCTCCTTTAAGAGACAGATGAAAAGTTTCTTATTAAGGGTAAGTATTAAATAAATTTTGGTTGTTTTATGATTTTTTTTTTGGGGGGGGGGGTGTTTTTTTGGCGTTGGATCCTCGATGACATAGACAATTATAAATTGTTTTTGATTGTCGGATGATAGGAGGGTTGCTGTTTCATGTAGACGGTCGGTGAGTTGATTTCTTTTCTTTATCGATTTATATTTAGGCGTTGTTTAATGTGTTTATGCCAAGTTTTAACATCATTTATATATTCTATGTCTTTTCCCAAATAACGGGTCATTGATCCGTTTGGGATATTGTTTTTGCTATCGTTATTTTATAGAAATAAATGGAACTTGAACTTGTTCCAATTTGTTCTATGCTTCCTAATTTTTCAAATAAAATGACTAGTCTATAGTTCTTCAGGCTAGTTTGAAAATTACAACTATGTTTCTTACCAGATGTATACTGGCTGTTGACCGAAGTCAAGAACGTTCCGAATGTCTTTCAAAGTTCGTAGATTCAACTGGTTCAAGTTGTATTGAAATAATGGCCATGGATTTTCTGAAGATTCAGCCTAATGAATATCCTGATATAAAGTATGTTTTGGTTGACCCTTCTTGTTCTGGATCAGGTATTTGTTTCTTTTATCTTTTATTCATTTCTTCTTTTATCATTTCTTATATTATTTTATTCATTTCTTTTTTTCGTTGTATTAATTTGCCTTTGTTCACAGTTTTGTTGCTAAATGATTTCGTACATCATACTGCTTTTCCATTTAGGCGAAAATCTATTAAAAACAGGTAAAAACTTTTAAGATAGGTAAAAATGAAAAATAGAAACTTTTTAATACAAAAATAATAATAAAAATACGAATATTTTGCTTTCCCATCCGGAAGGATTTATCAAGGGGGGGGGGAGAAAAATGGAAACTAAAAAACTACTAGCTTAAATAAAACATTAAAAAAAATAGAAAAACACAAAAGCTAGACAAAAGACTATACAAAAGCTAGTTTTGTTTTAAGCTACTTTTTCTCGTCGATATAGGCCGAAATATTCCGACTTTTATTGTTATTTTGTATTAAAGTGTTTTTTGATTCATCACAGTCTTAAAAAATTTAAGTCACCTGAGGTTATCTAAGGTTACCAAATCACCTGAGGCCAACATATTTCTCCTCCACCAAAGTCAGTTTAGATATCCACTCCTTACTCAACACTAAGAACCTACTACCTCCTGTAAATAATTTTCTGACAACCTCTTTTTTACCCCATTCGAGGAAATCCAGTACCCTGGTGGGGCCTCAGAATCTGAACTGAATGGGCCTTTAATTTCCGGGTCTGACCTGATTTTGAAGTTGATTTATTAATCAAACTGCTCATGGCAATGAACGGTAAATAAAAATCGTGCATAAGAGTGAAGTTAAATCGTATATTAAAAGTTAAGTTAAAAAAATAAATATATATATATATATATATATATATATATATATATATATATATATATATATATATATATATATATATATATTATATATATATATATATATATATATATATATATATATATATATATATATATATTATATATATATATATATATATATATATATATATATATATATATATATATATATATATATATAATCTACATATAATGTTGACTTCAAACATACGTATGGTATAAACATACGTATTGTATAATTCAGGACTGAATTAGATACACCCCCCCCCCGCCCAATTAAAGTCATACCTTGAGCTAGAACTCTCCAAAAATGGTTCCTTGAGCCACTCTTTGTACATTTGAGTTTTTCTGAATTTTAGTTATTTCAAATACTGACTTGGAAATATATATGATATGTTGTGCCTTTTTCGCCTTTCCCCCCTTGATTAATATTAGTTTTCTGAATGCAAAATTTCTGTGTTTCAAAATATAAAACTAGTTCGGTTGAAAGTTACCGACCGAAAACTAATAAGAGAAGAAGAAGAATATTTAAAAAAAAGCTCAAGAGGAATTTTTTTGTGTGTCTGCACTTTTACCCTTGGAGGGTCAAGGGGTACTGTCTCCTGCTAACTCATGCTCTAGCACCATACGAATAGCTTATGAGAATTACAGAGCAAAGGGTGTTGGTAGCTTATAAGAGTGGCAACTGGTGCTAATGTTGACAAAAAAAAGTATCAACACCATCTAGTGTTTGGGGACACTTGGCACTTCTTCAGTTTCTGTAATCGTTTTTTTTTATGTTAGGAAGTTAGATCGACATTTGTTGCTACCCCGATTTTACCAATTATACCAATTAAATTATGATTACATTTAAAATTGCAGTGTCTCAATACGCTAGATGGCGTTGATATTTCGACACTAGCGCCAGTTCCCGCTCTTATAAGCTACCCATACTCTTTGGCATAAAATTTCAGCTCGTGTCATTTATCTGTATTGAAGCTCTTAATATCTTCGCTTTTCTATTTCCAACAATAAATGCGTTGTTCCTAGAAAACAATTCTAGGCGGTTGACGTATCAAATTATGTATTTGAAAAATAAGAAGCCATGTGTACCCATTATAAGATCAGATGCATTACCTTGAGAGTTTTGTTTTGAGACTCCTAAATCCCATCTCGAATTTTTTTTTCTAAGTAATCTCAAAAGAGTAATAAAGGATATGAATAAGAGAATTGAGGCACAATACAAAAGGCAAAATTCCAACAATTTTTGGTATGAAAATCTCCGCCATCTATTTAATAATTTTGAAATTAAAAGCAACTCTTGGGAATAAATGCAATGGATTTGACGATATTGCAGATGATCTGCTGGCGAAATCGGCCCTGGATTGGCAAAAGATGATAGGGAAAAGAATAAGTTTTGTCATAAAGGAAGAGTGATGAATGAAGTGAAGGATTTTGTTTGTTTGGGTTGTAAGTTTACAAGTTCAGGGAGATAGAGTAACCAAATGCAAATGGCAACTTGTAAAGGTCAGAAGACTTTATGGGCGTTACTGAGAATCCCCTTAGGCATACAAACTACTTGTGAGAATTTTTGAGACAAAAATGGGACCTGTTTTGTCCTATGTGCAGAAGTTTTGGAATTTGAAAAGGGGGAAAAAATAGAGTGTATCGAGGACATTTCGGGAAATAATTGGCAAAACTAGTTTTAGGTCTCAAGGTACTAAGGATGGGGACAAGGTACCTTAATAGGAGTGTAAAAATATAATATAAAAGGAATTTAATGTCAGAAAAACCGGGGGAGGTCGCTGCCCCCGCCCTCCCTGCACAGGCCTAGAACCGCCACTAACTATTAGGCTTAAGTGAAACTCAATAGTTTGATGTTAAAGGGTGATCTAGGATTGTTCTCAACTGTAAAAAGACTGGTTAGAAAGGAAAGGTATTGTGAAAAGGTCATTAGGTTACAGAATAATAGGTTGGTAAATGTAGCTTATCTGGAAGAAGGAAAAGAAGGAAAAATTTCAGAAGAGAAAATTTTCAGAAGAGAAGGAAAATTTCAAAAGAAGAGAAAATTTCAGAAGAGAAGGAAAGGAAGAAAGAAAAGAAGGAAGCAGGATAGAAGGAAAATTTCATGTGCTTTGTGGCCAATTTTCAATCGTTCTGGGTTGTCAGGTGTTTGGAAGAAAGGGACGGGGATAGGATTGGAGAGGGGAAGGGATGGAGAGGGGATAGGATTGGAGAGGGGAAGGGATGGAGAGGGGATAGGATTGGAAACGGGATAGGATGGGATGGGAAGGGGATAGGATTGGGGAGGGGAAGGGGAAATATAGCAAAACTATTAAAGGGTATGTTAGAAGAACAGGAGATTCAGAACGAACAGTGTTAAGTCGCAGCCTCAATGTCCCTTGGAGTTTACCGGCAAGGGAAGAAGGTCTAGGGTTTATGATGTTTCATTAGCGATGAAGTAAGTAGTATATGTCAGGGAAGGGCAAATTTTTTAGCACTTGGAGAAGAAGAAAATATTTAGGAGGGTAAAACGAAATCTGCTTCACTTTATGGCCCTTTAACTGGATTTAAAGAAAAGATTAATTCTCAAGTAAGGTGTGGTCAAATGAGATCACTAATTGGTTTGAATGATTTTGGGACAATTAAAAGCGCTGCAAAATATATTGAATTGAGAGGGACACAGAGAAAAATTTTACAGGGAAAGGAAGGGGGCCTTGTTCTTAAAAAATTGTTGTATACATGCAAGTTTTTTTTTTTGTATGCATTGGTGAATTGTTGTTTTTGCGTTTGCGCGTGCCATGTGGCTTTTTCAATAAATATTTATCGGGCAAAGGTGTCCAATATATAAATATATCTTAAATAGATTTAATGCCCGTGTCACATAATAGTTTGGTATTAGTTTATGTTAGAATAAAGAAAAAACGTCTCTTGTTCATACATCTTGGCTTTTTATCAACAGGTGTGATTTTAGTGTGTCTCGGGCATAAAAGAATAGTAATTTCCAAAGCTGAAGCGTCGCACAGTGCTACAGAGCCAATTCACGTATCCCGTTCGTAATTTGTGAATTCGCAAGATTTGTTTAAGTAACAAATTTATAAAATTTATGAAAATTATTAATTTATAAAATTAATTTGTAAAATATAAAATAATAAAATTTATGGTTGGCCAATCAGAGCAAATATTTCAGGCATAATGTTTGAAATTAGAGAAGATGGAGGATCAAACTTTAGTTTTCCCATCTGTGAGATGAAACTGGCAAAAGATGCGAAAACATAATATTAGTCAAGGCCGTATCCAGGATTTTTGTTTGGGGGGGGGAGTAATTTCTGTTTGGGGTGTTTTACAAAAACAAACTTAACAAAACGCATCAAAATTTGTTTATCTGCATTTTGTTACTTTTTTACGAATCGGATAAAAATTTCGGGGGGAGGGGGGATGGGCTCAAACCTGGTAATCCCACCCCCTGGAAAAGGCCTTGATATTAGCAGTCAATATTTGGGAACAAATTAGTCAGTGCAAATTTTCTACCAATTTTAACTTATTTCAGTTTTCCGCAAAATTTTGGGGGGAGAGGAGGGTTCAAACCTGGTAACCCCAACCCCATGGATACGGCCTTGATTTTAGCAGTCAAGATGTGGGGACAAATCAGTGTTAATGCAAACTTTTCTACCAATTCCGTGTCATTTCAGTTTTCAGTTTCTGTAGTACAAGTCTAATGTTAAAATCAAGAAGAAACGTATATCCTTCATATATCTTAGCTTTTATCAACAGGTGTGACTTTGATCTGTCTCGGGCATAAAGGAATAGGCATTTCAGAAGCTGCTGCCGAACAAAAGCGACATCTTTTCGTTTTAATGAGTGAAACATTTCGCTAAAGTGAAAAAAAATGCAAGTTCCCTTATTTATTCAGCGAAACATTGGTGACAGCGAATTTATGTTATGTTTCTAATAGCGCTGTGTAGCAATAATTTTTAAATTGTTTGTCCGTCATGTTCTAGAAATGTCTATTCTATAAACTCTCGCTTTAATCAGTGTTTTTTTTTTTTTTTACTCTGAGCATAAACATAGCGGTGGTTTTCTTTTTCGCAATATTACTCTTTTTTAAAAATTTTCGAGATTACTCTCTTTTTTTGGTTTACTCCATTTTTTGTTGCTACTCTCTTTTTGCAAATTGTAGAGGTTACTCCCAGGGCCGGATTTAAAGCTTTGGCGCTTCTGGGCCCAAGCGTTTTTGCCGCTCCCTTTTTGCAAGATTTTTGGGGAAATCCCCAAAAATTCGGGGATAGTTGAAGCATTGAACAGAACTGATGAGCCAAAAGTAATGAAAGAGAGAGGTGATACCGACATCTCAGCTGCCATTCTTGGGAGACATCTGGCAGTTTATAAGCGGCTACGGAATTCCTGTTTTGTTTTAAAATCACTTCTGTGAATAGGCAGCGTGGCGACGGAGTGCCACCCCCTGGCATTGTAAGTCCCTAGGCTCGGGCTTAATGGTAAATCCAGGCCTGGTTACTCCCTTTTCACAAATTCTAGACGTTACTTTTTTACTAAGAATTTTTACAAATTCTGGATATTACTCTCTTTTTTTTAGAGGCTTTTTTACTTTAGAAGCTACCCTCTTTTTACAAATTCTGGACGTTAGTCTCTTTTTACAAATTCTAAAGGTTACTCTCTTTTTGGTACTTGTATGATAAATGCCCTACCGTCCAAGTTGTTCATTCATTGACGCATTATAGAACCTGTTTTTTTTTTCTTTAGTTTCTTTCAGCTAAGTCTGAGACAAGACAAATAGAAGTGACAGAATAGATGGAAAATATATATTTCGGGCTATATATTTGCATATTAGGGGGGGGGGTAAAGTATTTGGACAGTGTGAAGTTAGAAAGCAATTCTTACTACATAATATGCAGAATAATTGTACCTAACACATTAGGCATGCAGACTCGTTATACTTTACCTCCACCCCCCCCCCCAACCCTAATGTCCAAACTTATAGCTCAAATTTGTTTCTAAGTATTATATTTTTATCTTACTTTGGTATATTTCATTAGGATTGAGCGCCAGAGAAACATATTAGAAGAACATTAGGTAGGGTGTATATCATACAAGTACCCTCTTTTTTAGAGGTTTCTCTCTTATTAGAAATTCTATTAAACGCCAACGTTCTCTTTAGCGCAATTTTTGATCTATTTAAATTCGATTTTAATACCATTTAATCATTTTTTTCTTGAAGATTATCGTCAGGTTCATTCATAAATCGAGATTTTTGGAATGGAGATTGCGGGAAGAAAAGTTGACAATATTGTAATATATAAACGGATAAAAATTTGCAGACGCTTTCATTCTTTTAAGCGAATTTAAATTGGGGTTCTTTACTCCGAAGTTGTATAAAAATCCATTCAGGAATGGCGAGAAAGTCACGATCAATCCATTCAGAAGTCAAATTGCTTATGTCTACTTTTTATGAAATTCACCAAGTCCATTTATTTCGTTTTTAGGAGTCTTTGGCGTGTATACACTGGATTTATTCTTAACTTTTTTTATTCAGTAAAATATTACTTAATACTGATACTAATGGAAAAGAGATCCTGGTTTAAAAGCTGGCGAAAAAAGCTCGTTTGTATTCTAAATGCGTTTATTGTTTTGGTGGAGGACCCCAGAGCAAATCTATGAGAGAAACTATTCTCTTTGCAAATTTGCGCAGATAACCGTCTAAAAGTTTCTTAGTAGTGGGTTCCTGCTTACACAATTTATAATTCATAAGGACCAATTTTTTTTAGACATTGCACATCGTCTTGGCAATGAATATCGCTGAGAGGAAAGCTCTGACAGACTAAGAAAGCTATCCTCTTTGCGAATATGCCCAGATAACCGTCTGAAAGTTTTTTTTTTTTTTTTTTTTTTTTTAATGCATTACGCGTCGTCTTCGTTAGTGATTATCGCTCAGAGAAAAGCCATGACAAGCTAGGAAACTATCCTTTTTGCGAATACGCCCAGATAACCATCTAAAGTTTGTTAGTAGTTAGTTTCCACTTATTAGAATTCATAAGATCCTTTTTTTAGGTATTGCGCGTCGTCTTGGCCATGAATATGGCCGAGAGGAAAGCCATGACAGGCTAAGAAAGCTATCAAATTTCCAATCACAAATTTTAAAGCATGCTTTCAGCTTCCCAAATGTTAAGCGGGTTGTATATTCAACCTGTTCTATTCACAAAGAAGAAAATGAATATGTTGTAAAGGATGTACTTGAATCCGTTGGTGAGAATTTCAAGGTCAAGGCTACATTGAAAGACTGGCCCACCAGAGGATCTGAAGAATTTTCTTTTGGACGCAAATGCGCAAGAGCCTCGGTGGAAAGTGACCTTACAAATGGATTTTTTATATGCTGTTTTGTTCGAAAAAAAAAAACTTGAGTAAATAATATATTTCCGCTTATATATTTGAATTCAATTTCTAGATTATGATCCAATATCAAAAATTTGCTGAGAAGACAGGAATACCCAAGGAATTTGGTCAGAAAAAGAAAGTACTAACACGATGCTTTGTCATATAATTTTAATTTTATAATTTAAATTATATTTTATTATAAATTATATTTATAATTATTAATTATAGAATAATAATAAAATAATAATTTTATAATTATTAATTATAATTATAATTCCACTTGGAAATATTTGAGATTGATATAGGCCTACCCCCGACCTAGTATTCTTCGAATATGTTTCTCTGACGTTCAATCCTAATGAATACCTAAGTATGATAAAAATATAATACTTTAGAAACAAATTTGAGCTATATATTTGCACATTAGGGGAAGGGGGTAAAGTATAGAGGGTCTACATGCCTGATGTGTTTGGTACAATTATTCTATAAATTATGAAGTAAGAATTATTTTCTAACTCCACACTGTCCAAATACTTTACCCCCCGACCCCCTGATGCGCAAATATATAGCCCAAATTATATATTTTCCATCTATTCTGTCACGCTTCTTTGTCTTGTCTCACGCTAAGTTGAAAGAAACTAACGAAAAAAGCGGTTCTATAATGTGTTAGGTGTCGGGGGTATATCATACAAGTACCATATTTTGCATAATATTTGAACTGTAAAGTCAAGAGGTTCTGTCGTTTTATAGTAATTTTCGTTTTCTCCTCGTTTTAAAACCTTAAATTTGTATTTGAAGGCCCGTGGTTACTGATATTCCTTTCTTTCCGAAACAGAAAAAACCTTAATTTGACCCTCAAATAATGAAAAGCACCGTTTCACAAGCACCGGTAGGTGCTTATGAAAGGGAAAGGCCGTACGTCAGCCCCTCTCAGTCTTAAGACATTTTCTTCAGTTTTCTTATAATTCGTCTTGTTTACCCTAAATTTATGCCCCCCCCCCCCCACACACACACACACACATATATAAGATAAATTTCCGAACACACGCATGCATGCTAAAGAATAAAAACTTCGTAAAAAACAGAAAAACAAAGAAAATAGTTTTAAAGGCCATAAGCAGAGAGACTATTAGAAGTAAACGTAACAAAGACCGTAATGTATGGTCTGGCCATAAATTTACGTAGGTCATAAAGGCCATAGACCATAATGTATATCTATCTTAATATTGTTCGGTTTTATTTGAAGATTACTAAGCTTCTGTGCTTTGAAGTAAATTTCAAGATACTTAACTAATTAAAGTCCATTTTGTTTCTCTAGTAATCTGAAATCACCCATAAGTGACACATGGAATATTATATTTAATATTTTTTAAATTGTTAAATATTTTTGTACAATATCGACAGTTTTAAACTTTGTCATCAAACACCAAAATATTTAATGCATTTAGACTCGACTGTTTATAAAAATGGGGCAAAACACAATTATTTTTTTTTCTATTCTTCTCTTTTTCCGTTGGTTTCCTTATAATTACTTTATAGTCCCAAATTCCAGGGGGGGGTGACAAATTGTTTATATTCATTTTTGTTACGTTTGTACGAGTCAAACAAATATTTCGGGGGGAGGGGGTCAAACCTCATAACCCCCCCCCCCCCCCTTGGATACGGCCTTGCTAGTAAGTAATTAATGCATTCGATATAATATATATTTAATAATATAATATATTTTTATATTTAATAATATATTAAATATATATAATAATATAATACACATGGTATATTATTAAAATATTCCATTCTGATTCCATAAATTTATGGCTGATTGCATAAATGAGCCATAAGTGACACATGGAATATTCCACTAATAATCATGTAAGTTGTCACTTAGAAAATCTTCTTCAATGTCTCTAAAATATTGTCAACTAGTCCAAATTTTACTTAGAGATAGAAAATCTCTTTAAGGAATAAGATCTACAGGCGCCTCAGCCCTGTGAAGCCTAAAAAGTTAAAAAAAAAAAAGAGCTGAAAAGCCTCAAAAAAAGCTGAAAGGCTACTTAGCCTTAAAAGCTAAAAAAAAATCATAGTTTCGAAATTAGCAATAAACAAAAAAAATTCAAATATAAAAATTTCGACTGAACGAAAATGCTTGTCAGTAAGCTAGGTTTTCGGATGAAGTGTTCTTTCTGCTCAAGTTTCATTTTTTGCTATTCCGAATTGATACGTCAAAATATGTAATATAATTAAGGAGTTGTGTTATTTTTAGTTAGTTGTACTGTACAAAAGTCTTAAAGGTCTTAAAGCTCTATTGTTAAAAGTCTTAAAGGTACTTCATCTTCAGGCTACGACAAGATTCAAACAAAAGCAATTAAAGAAAGTATCCATTCACTAGTGAAGCCTCTAACTTATTTGGTCAACCTTTCTATTGATATTGGCGAATTTCCATTTGATATTAAAAAGGCTAGGGTTGTCCCACTTTTTAAAGGTGGAGATCCTCTTACTGTTACAAATTACAGACCTGTCCTGTACTGTACAGTTGGACTATACTGCAAAACGCTAATAGTCTTATTGAATTTGTCGCCATGAATTAAAATATGCAATTAAATCGTCCTTTTCACTGTGAGAAATTTCCAACGTTAATGTCAGTGCCAAATGATGATGATAGTGATACGAGTCCTCCTCTTTGTGTTTGCACTACAGCCCTATACAGTACAACTAACTAAAAGTAACTAAACTTCAACAAATCATCTAATCTGTAAACTTTATCTACAAAAACTTTATGTTCACTGAGTATTGGCAACACAGCATCTTTAATTGGCAAAAATTTTGAAAACAAAATATACCAATTTAGTAAAAAGGCGTACACTGGATCAGTTCTTTCAAGCATTTTACTCTAGTAGTGTTCATCTTTCTTTTAGAAACTATTTCCAAGCTTCAATATCTTTCACGAGACAGTCCTCTGTGGATATAAATGTTTTGACACATGTTTTCAATAAGCGTTTTAAACTTCGATATAAGTAAAAACTATCACAGTAAGATGACAAAAAAAAATCATCTGATCAGAGACGAGGACGAAAACATATGTTAAATTCAATAAAACGGGCCTTCGTTGATTCTTTATGTGTACAATTCATCTCGTATCGTATTTATTAAAGGAAATGTAGAATTTCCACAAACGAAATTAAAGTCATCACAGTTCAGATCATAGACCATGACTCCTCCAAGTTCGCCAGTTCTTATCCAAACCACCTGAAAAAAAATCAAGACTTGTCACTGGGATATAGCGTGGTATGTCAATGCTTAGTATAACTAGACATAAATTTGTTGTGACACTAAAAGGTATATATTGAACCAAAAAAAAACGCATTAAAGCTACTTATATTTAGGCCAAGAGGTTTAGACAAAAATGTATTGTCACAAACAAAAATTGGATTCTTCCAGGTAACATATACAATTAAATCCGGAAAACTATAGTAAAACCAAATTCTTTTTGTGAATAGAAATGATAAAAATAAAATAATCGGAGAAAAATATTCCATTAACAAAATGGCCACACCTTTCATGCAAGCAAAAAAAAAACGTCTAAGTATTCATTAAAAATAGTTTGAAAAAAAAATATTCATTAGAACTATTCAGATAACCCGGCTACTGTAGAGCCACACAAGATTTCTGTCAGCACCATATTATCACCCCTCCTAAACCCCATAATAAAGCAACACTCGGCCAACCATTGTAAGTACTATTGTTATTAGGATACAGTATGGAATCGATCACGTTTACCAATATTTCGCACGAATCAATTCACATAGAATTACCAAAGACTAGTAGAAGAGCTTATGGACTACGGAGCAGAATCCTTATATGGACGACAGAAACAGGAGTAAGAAACAATAAGATAATCTACTGACAAAAGGACATACCCTAAAACAAACACACGTAAAAATAAAAGGACGAACTATTTGTCAGAAAAGGAAATATTTCTTACTTGGAGCCTTTTTCTTACCTGGAGAAAAGGACATATTTCTTACTTGGTCTTCTTTTTGTTCTAGTGTTTGTTTTCTTTATTGCCATTCGGACTTTTATTTTTATTCTGCACTGAGAACGTTCGAGTTGAGGTCTCGATCGAAATAGATGCTTAGTTCTCTTCTATATTTCACTGGCAATAGGACTATCCTCGTTTTCTCTTCTTTACAATTTTGTTTTGTTTCAACATATACTTCTTCAACATATACTTTCGTTTCAACAGTTTCTTCTATCCATCAGGCCATGACTAGTTTATTTTCTATACTAGCGTTATTCACTAGTTCACCTATTCACTAGTATTCAACCTACTTTTCACTAGTTTCATTTTCTATACTAGTTTATTTTTTATTACAGTACAACTTCCTTCTAGATATTTTCCCTCACTAGTTCTTTCAACATTAGATATCTCACACACCCAGTTATCCTTCCGAAGGCTCTTGTCTTTCACAGTGCTCCTTATACTCCCGTATAGGGAGCATATGCTCCCTATTTATAGATACGACTGTTCGTCGTTTACTTTTTAAATATAAATATTGAAAAAAAATAAATTAAATATTAAAAAAATTAAATATTAAATATTTTTCCTGCGTCCTGTTGAGTTTCATTTTAATTTTTTTTAAATATATTTTACGATAAGAAAAATAAATATAATAGTATAAATATAACAATTACAATAAAAAGTATCATTATTAGCTTTCTGAATGCTTATCGTAATTTTCTAGTAACTGATTCTCAAATGATCTTTTCTATTTTAAGGCTCCTCAAGCATTCATTAATACTTAAAGAATTATATCATCTGTTAATAATAATAAATTCGCAATAACAATTACGTATATTCATTAGAATATTAATATATTCGTTAATTAATACTTATTCGTTAATACTTAACGAATAATTCTTTAAGTATTCTTTAGGTAAACATAACGAATGATTTTCGAATTGCTTTCAAATTTTAGTATCTGTTAATAATAATATATTCGCTATAATAATTATGTATATTCGTTAGAATATTAATATATTCGTTAATTAATACTTATTCGTTAATCACTTTTCAATCACTTTTACATCTAGAAAAAGTACCAGAGGACTCAAAGCTAGAGTGCCAGATGGAAATTATGAAAGGAATTAAAAAACTTATTTAATCATTCAGTGTGTTTTTAGTTTTACAGATGAGCTTAGTAAAGTTTTTTCTTTTTCTCTTTAAGGTGAACATTAAATTAAATGAAAAAAGTGGCTAGTAGGTCTAAAAAAACAAATATTCCAGCAATACAAATAATTAGCAATAATAACACTAGTACCAGAGTAAAAACATGTTATGAGAAAACATTTTGAACATTTTTATGGCTTTGTTTCAATTGTAGTAACTGGTTTTATTTTTTTTTTTTTTTTTTTTTTTTTTGAAAAAAATAATCAATAAACTATAATTAGGTGTTTTAATTCTATGGGAAATGGTGGAAAACAAGGTAAAGAGATGCTTTTTAACATAAAGTAAATAAAAATGTGTAAATAGCCATGCCTGCGATGAAACTTTAACTAAAAAGAAAACAGTCAAAAATTTAGAAAAAATTAACATTGCAGTGGGGAGGGAACATTTTCGATGTGAAGAAATGTAAACCTAAGAACCGTAACATGAAACATAACAACCTTGGGATTGAACATAACGTAAAGTCTTACGTTTTCAATGTGAAGGAACCTTATCACTTGTCTTTGTGGCTATGAAACCGGTTTTCTAAGATCTAACCTAAGCGTAATTTTTGAGTGTCTTTTATTTAATTAGCAAGTACCTCCGTTATTTCTCTCAAATATTTTTTAAATGGAAAAGAACTTGTGGTCTAACAAATTATTTATGTATCTCCACATCTTCAAAATTTTATAGGAGGAGAAAATCAAAGTTTTAAAACATTGTTTGGAAGCAAGTCTGTTTTGATACTTAAATCTCCTTCTATGAAAAAAATAATAATTTAATCTTCTATGAAAAAAATGTTTCTGCAAATGGGAATAACAGATAAAGTATAAAATGAGACCAGTGTGCTCTTAACAAGAATCATAAGAGCACAATAGCTCATCCGAGTTGCAGCGGTAGGTAGCAACCTAGTAAGAGACGATCACATCCCATACTAAGAAATACAATAGCCCATAGCTCCTAAAACAATTTAGGAAACTTACAGCTCCTTGGCTTGAATAACGAGGAAAATCCATTGTCTTGAAATTGTTAGCTCAATTGATATTGAAATTGATAGCTCGTTTTTTAAACAGGACCGAGATTTGCGCTTTGGTTTTGGGGCACTAAGATATGCGTGTTGTTTTATGATCAATTGAGACAAAAGAAAGAACACGTATCCCGACGAAAAATCACATCACCAACGGATGGGCAATTATTGACTTTGGTTAACTCAATAGCTGATTTAATTAAATTTATCCAAAATTTTTCCAAATCTGAGGAATGATTTTACCAACTGTTCAAACTGTAGGTTGTACGAAAATGTGGTTCAATACCGCTTTCTAGGGCTATAACGAAAGAAAGGTTGAGATGGCTAGGGCACGTTCTGCGGATGAAGTATGACAGATTGCCAAAGATTGTCCTTTTCGACCAACCGTCTAGGGCTAAACGGAAAGCAGGTCGTCCTTGTCTGGGGTGGGAGCATGTCATAAAGAAAGATTTAAAGGAAATGGGAATTTCCTGGGAGGATGTAACGAGGGAGGCTATGAATATATTGGGAATGAGGAGGAGCGTGCGTAGCTGTGTTGCCCTCAGGCGACTTGGTGCTGCGGTGAGTTGTTAGTAGTAGTTGTAGTAGAAGTAAGTTATTTACCGTTCATCTGTTTTACAAACGTTGTTTTATGATCGGTAAATAACTGTTGCTGACTATATGTTGGCACACGGTTGAAAAAAAAATATCCCACGATTCTTTCATGAATTCTTCGTGTCAATCTTTACAGCTGATTTAACATATTTCAAACATATCTCTAACCAATAACATATTTCATAACATATAACATGAAATATAACAAATTTAATATTTCAAGACTTACTTATATTCTAATTTAGGATTTTAAACAGTATAAGCATAAATACTGCTTAGGAACATTAAGGTTCTAACATAAGGGGGGATTTGACGTTTTCATAGTTGGAGTGGGGAGAGTTTTTCGATTTTTTGGAAAATAAATAAATTAGAATTTAATAAATGGAAATTCAATTTAAATACTTAATTTCCGCACAGCGACTTTAAGCGGCTGTAGGGCTGTTTTTTCCCAAATAAATCTAATTTTAATAATAATCAAATAATAAATATAATATTTAGGCAGTAAATAGCTTTTCAAAATCACCTGAGGACTATGATCTTACTTTCTAGACCAATTTTTCTGGAAATTCAGGTCCATTCTGCTCTGGTCAGTGGTTTAAGGAATTCGATGAAAATATCAGAAAGTACTTTGATCAATGGTCTATTAAACAGATAAACTTTAAATTAGGCACCAATTTATGACTAATTGTGATTATTAGGCACTAATTATGACTGGGATTAATGAGCACTAAGATGTTAGCTCTTTGACAAAGCCAAAAACGAAAATCTGCCAGATGTAAAGATCAGAGAATTAATAAGAACCTAAGAAAAACTAAAGATTCTTATTAATAGAAAGATTTCTACAGAAAAAGTAAGATCCTAATAAAAAATGAGCCTAATGTGAAGTTCCCATTTCAGATAAGCATAAAATCCAAGAAATCATGAGATCTCTAAGATGTATAATTTATAATTAGGGTTTAAATTTCTATAAAATCCTAATGGAAGAAAAACAAGCCTAATGTAAGGCTCTCATTTTTCCTAATAAAAATTAGCCTAATGTGAAGTTTCCGTTTTAGATAAGCGTAAAATCCAAGAAATCCTAAGATCTATAAGATGTATAATCTATAATTAGGGTTTAAATTTCTATAAAATCCAAATAGAAGAAAAATAAGCCTAATGTAAGGTTCTCATTTTGGATAAAAACAAGATCCTAAAAACTAACATATTCTAAGATTCACAATTCTATAAATTAAAAATAGAATAAACGAACATAATTTAAGATTCCTATTTTTTCTAAAAATCGGATTCTAAGATCCATAATTAGATCATTAGATCTATAATTAGCATCTTAAATTCTAGTAGATCCTAGTAGAAAAAAAATGAGCCCATCGTGAGGTTCCCATTTTGGATAAAAATAATATCCTAAGATCCATAATTATTGAATCCTAAGATCTATAATCTATGATTACCCAATTAATTTATATAAGATCCTTAAAGAAAAAAACGAGCCTCATGCGAGTTCCCCATTTGGATAAAAATAAGATCCTACGATCCATAACTAGTTCCTACGATCTATAATTAGCATTCTCAATTCTATAAGATCATAACAGAAAAATGAGCCTATTGTTAGGCCCTCATTTTGGAAAAAAGAAAAAACCTTTTCTCTAAGGCTTTCTTCATCTTCATAAGATATCCACTGATTGTCTCTATATGAATAGGGTACACGTGCATCTGGCTCCCATACTCTGGTTCCGTTGTTCTGAAGAAAGGTACAAACAATTGGGTATGGGACCTGCCCACCTGACCAAAGTTTGCCGTATCCTATGGCAGGGGCATCGACATAGGTCCAATTAGCAGAAGCCAGTCTAAAATACGAGCTAATATCAATCCAATAATAAGACATACTTTTAGTCAACATTGTTCTTTACATTAGTAAAAGTACTTTTTACCATGCCCTAGATGTGCTGCCTTTGAGACAGCACATATAATTAGGAGGGTGCAACGATTTTGTGAAGTTTAGGAAATTTCTAAATACATTTTTAATTTGTCATTAAATAAATCTTTACTTAATTAAGTAAAATTTTCGCTTACTAATATATTTTGCTTACTTAAGCTAAAATAAATATAAAAAAACATTTATCATAAAATGATAAAAAATAATCAAAAGACAATTAACACCGAACAGCAGTAAACAACGAAGACAAAACGAATGATATTCAAAACAAATCAAGAAAGGAGAATGTAAATAATTACTTATTTGGTACTTTACATAATACCACCTAGATATTGAAAAATATGCTTCTGGCTCCCATACTCTGGTTCCATTATTCTGAAGAGAGCTAAAAACAATTGGGTATGGGACCTGCCCTCCTGATAAAAGTTTGTCGTGTCCTATGGCAGTGGCATCGACATCCGTCTAGCAAGCAGAAGTCAGTCTGAAATACGAGCTAATATCACTCCAATAATAAGACATACTTTTAGTCAACATTGTTCTTTACATTAGTAAAAGTACTTTTTACCATGCCCTAGATGTGCTGCCTTTGAGACAGCACATACCTTTCGGAGACTGCAACGGTCTTGCAAAGTCTAAGAAATTTCTAAATATTTTTTTTTTTTAATTCGTCTTTAAATAAATCTTTACAAGTAAGAAATTATAATTTTACTTCGAAGCTAAAATAAAAATAAAAAAATGTTTGCCATAAAACAATAGAAAATAATATATAAAAAAATGAAAAGCTAATATCAATCCAATAATGAGACATACGAAACGCTGCTTTTCGCCAACATAGCAAAAGTACTTTTTACAATGCCCTAAATGGGCTGCCTAAAAAATAAGTGTACCATTTTCAACCTAAAACATTTGAATTCAAGTTAGAAATTTGACAGGAAAGCTTTTGCTTTGAAGTTTTCTTTGAAATATTCTTGCAACTTCAAATAAATCAAAATGGTTAAGGCCATACAAGCTCTTGTCTGGTATTTCTATCTCCTAGACTGATAAGAAAAAGATAAGATAATATTTATTGATAAAAGGCTCTAATAATGTAAAAATCGCTTCAAATATCCAAGTAAAAGGAAACAAAACTGTTAATTGTTTTAGTTTTATTGACAAAAGAGATCGGAATTGACTGGCAGTTGGGACAATAGCATAAACCATGTTTCTTAAATAAATAAATAAGCGGAGGAAAAATTGAAGCCGATGCTCATTAAAAAAAAAAATTGAATAAGTATCAAAAAGCTTATTCAAGTCGGATTGTAGGATATAAAATGGTCTATTTTAATGAGATGTATTTTCAACTGAAGTGAAAACTGTAAACTAAAAAAAAAGATAAAAAAGATAATTTTGCCTTTTTCCTAAAAAGGAATAACTCCGAAAATTTTTCGGGGATTTCTAAACAGTTAAATTTTGTTATTTTTGGCAGAAATAGGATAAACTGCCATGTTCTGCATGTATTGCAATATTAGGGCCGTTTTTCCACTCATCAATGTGCTAAGATCTTGTATCTTTTGTCAGAAAACGCTTAAAAGTGAAACATTGAACTCAGATCTTACATCTTTTGTCGTTTTTATGCAAACGTCTTTCATCATTCTGCTCTAATCAGTGGTCTGAGAACAATGATGAGTATATCATCAAACTTCTCTCATCATTGTTCTATATGGTAGAAAGATGGCGTCTTTCACACTTTTTGCTATCATCAGTGAGCTGTAAGATCTTAGAACAAAGATGAGTTAAAAAACGATAATCTTTGCAGAAAGATGAAAGATCTTAGACGTAAGATCTTAGTGCTAAAAAACGGCCCTATTACGGCTGTCGGCGTATTCACACAGGTTCAGGGTTGCAACTCCTAGCGATTTATAGCTATTTCTAGCGAATTTTTTTAAATTGCCTTAAAAAAATCACTAAATCAGCACATAACTCACTAGATTATTGAAGAAAATCCCAAAATCAACCGAAAAATCGCTAAAATCAAGAAATTTATTCCACCGAGTGGCAACCCTGCTCAACAATCATTAAAAAACTTAGTAAATGGTGAACAAAAGAAAACAAAATATTATATACCCTTGGACAGCGTGAAGTTATCACGCTGTCCAATATCCTGAGGTATTGAAGCCACGTCCTTTTGAAAACCTGGATGAAGTGTCTTTTGCAGTGGCGGATCCAGGACTTTTTTTGGGGGGGGGGGGGCAAAATAGGTTGATCCGATAAACTTGCGTTAGGAGCAAGTTTAATTAACGCAAACTTGCATTAATTAAGTAAACTACACTACTTTAGACTATGTTAGGGGGCGCGCCCCCTCGCCCCTCCCCTGGATCCACCACTGGTCTTTTGATTTAATTCCACGTAAAAACCAATCACACTGTCTTCATCTGGCTTTTTTTTGTCAAAACTATAAACTAAGTTTTTAGCTTTTCGATTAATTCCCAATGCTGCAAAGAACATTTTAGACCGGTTCTCTCAGATCTTACATTTAGATCAAGAACTTGAGTATGTTAAACCGGTTTCATAGCCACAAAGACAAGTACCGGGTGATAGAATGAATTGGACTTCTATAATTTGGGCTATATATTTGCACAGTAGGGGCGGGGGTAAAGTATAGCGGGTCTGCATGCAAAATGAGTTAGCTACAATTCTTCTGCATACTATGAAGTAAGAATTGTTTTTTCTAACTTCACGTTGTCCAAATACTTTACTTCTTGGGTGTATTCTTAGTAATTAACAAGTACCAAAGTATTTATTGTAGCATAATAGATTTCATTCATATTCGAACCAGGACACCAGAACCAGAATATTTCTTTTAAAAAAAAATTATCTAGATTTAGAGGTACAGAATTCTGTACCTTTCAGAGGGGTTATTTCCGCTAGGGGCGTATTTTCCATGGGGGGGGGGGGTATTTTTCGGGGAGGGGTATTTTCTGCGGGAGGTATTTTCCAGGAGGTATTTTCCGGGGGGAAGTAAACGCCAGCCACCATATTTTATACCCGAACCGCATCAAAGTCAAATTTCAAATCTTAAAAAAAAAACATTTTTGATCGTTTCTTCTTTATATTACACTATAAACTAATTTGGATGTATTTTTACAACTTTTTTTGTAAACCACACTTACCCCCCCCCCCCCCCCCAAAAAAAAAAAAATCCTGGATACGTCCTTATGAATGATATGGGGTTTTTTCTTGATTTTAGCGACACTACTTTCATTTAAATTTTATACGAAATCCTGAATTCGTGACAGATTATATAATTATAATCTATCTATAATATTATAATAATATATAATATTTATATTTATATAGTATAAAAGTTATATAATTTTCTGCACCATGGTGTTACTGAACCAATCTAAAACAATTTTAATTTATGTTAAAAAAGAAGAAATTAATAATATAGCAAACATACGTGTATGTAACACCATAGGTTGGAATACCGACTACAAGCTTTCCTTTGGGAATTCCAGAGCTTAGCCAATACATCACAGCTGAAAAGGTGTTTAATGTTGCTAAATAGCCACTTTCACTAGACCTTTTGAATAAGGGGGCGTTTAGACCAGTAGCTGGCAAATACCACTTGTATCCATGGAAATCATATGCCATAAGATTGACGAAGTCGACGAGCCTGGAGTTGGAAACGAATATTACATAACATATATAACATATCTGATATAACATATCATATAACATATAACATATCAGATATAACATATCTGCTTTCATAATGATGCGAATAAATGAATTCAGCTATGTTTAATGGAAATAAGTTCAAATCTAATTTTAAAAAGAAGGAAACTATATAGTTTATTAGTTGTCTTTATGCATATATTTATACTTAATTTTTATTATTGATAATAAATTATGTGTTTCATTTAACAGAATAAAGAATTATAATGAAGTCCAGTATATCACCGTCTGCACCTAATGTGAATAATGTTATAACAACATAAAACATATATATATACATAAAATATATAAAAATATATTTTGAAAACATGTTATAAGGTTATAACATGTCATAAAAACCTGAAAAATTCGGTCTCAATGTCTAAGGCCAAAACAAATGTAGTGTTTTTTCTTCTTCATTTTTAACAAGCCAAACACAAACTCAACACAAGTACTGATCTTACTTATACCTATTATTGGGGGGAGGGCGAAGATGATGGTCTCCGCCACTGAAATTGGGGAAAAAACCTCTAATGCCACCAGAGTAATCTGGCGGTACCCCAAAAGTCAGTGTAACTTCTACGCGCCACGGATTTCTGCTTTTCCCGTCTCTGGCGGCTTACACAACCGTCAGGGTTCTCTGGCATGTATACTTTCCGCGTGGTTTCAGTTTGCCACACTATTTGGCCTCCTGTACCATAAAGATCGAACTTCCCCAATTCCCCCTCAAGGAAAGATCTCTGGCTTAGTATACGATCTATACCAAGCTAATCTAATCTCAGTCTCGCTGTAGGCTGCCGACCCTACCTAGGCCAATCAAAATAGGTCAAAGATATAAAGAAAAGATTGCTTACTGTATTCACTATTTCAACTCTGTACAACAACTCAAACTGAACTAAAACCAAAAACTCTTAAAATTAATAAAAACACTTTGAGACGCGCCTTTGCGCGCGCACCTTTGACCAAAGGCGATGAATGGCCGAATCAAATTAAACTCCCAGCATCCTGAAGCTTTTCAAGCTGTAAAGTTAAGCTGTATGAGTCATCGCTCAAATGGCTTTTTCAGACATTAACTAATTAGTGGATTCCTTCAGACGTCTCATAATAAAAGCTTTCCCAGGGTTTAGATATTAAAGATAAATGAAGTTAAATTTATAAAAAGGTCATTTTTTCTGAAACAAAAGGGGCCAAAGGTCCCAATACCTCCCTCCTAAGAAAAATGACCGCCCTCCACGCCAAAGGTCAGAGCACAAAAACAGAAAACATACAATAAATAACTCCAACTTCAAAATCATCAAACTTGTTTATCTTCTCTTCTTTCTTCCACCAGTGCATGTGCTTCCACCGCTTGGCTCTGGATCGGTCGTCATCTACACGTCTCTACTGTAGAACCATCATGGTCTCTATCGTATGGCATCCGCATTAGGTTTTGAATATTGAAGTTCCCAAGATTCGCAGAAAATGATCGTGCTCAGCACAATCAAAAATACAACTTTTCTTGCTCTCATGAATTTACATTTGAGAGGAGCAGAGAATCAGTTTCTGGCGCATTCGATGATGCCAGCCATCATGAAAAATTGGCTGCACTAGCCTCTTAATTTCCATCGGTGGAAACAACACCATCTCTCACTTAAAATGTAAATTGCCCCTTGGCACAATTTGAAACAGTCCAAGGCCGAAAATACACAGGCCTCCGAAAACGATAGGGGTTCAGGGAAATGAAGTAAAAATCTGAGCGAACCTTGAATCGCTTCTTTCTGGGTCCCATCCCCTAAAATAATCGAATGAAGGATAGGCGTTGATACTAATTGAAGATGAAATTTGGATACTGGATAAGGTTTGCCGGAAATAATTGTCGATTCCCATGAATAGTGAAAACTATGAATAGGGTTACTGGACAAAGGTTTGGGTGAAATATGAAGTGACTGGGAGCGAGTATCACCCAAGGACTCCAGATCAGAGAGGCAAAATCTCGGTAAAGAGATCACAACTTGTCCGCCATTTGTGCATTGAGGAAAAGGGCTATCTTTCACGACTTCCCGCACGGGATCTTCCCCAAGGGATTCCTCCCCTCCTAAAGGATCAAAATCTCTTTTGAGTTGATAAAACCAGTCTCAGATTCCTTCCCAAATTTTTTAAATCCAACCCAAAATTCAGTATCTCCCCATCTTTCCGTAATCCGTTGTTGACAAGTCGATTCTATGTCATGATTGTCGGTAGTTTTTCTTAATATGTCATGGGTCTTCTCCTCCCCCCTAAGCTTTTTCGTCTTATTGTAATTTTGTAAATTTCCCAGTGGGTCTTGGACCTCTTTGTCCCCCTTATTATTTATGTTAGCTAGGCACAGCTCATCTAATTTTTTATTTTTCACCACTGCATGCTGAATCTCCAAATTTTGTCTCTTTTCTGCATCTATTCGTTCTTTTTCACTTTTCACAACTTTTCCATCGCGCAAAATAAATCAACATTAAATTTGAATTGGACTCCAGTGTCCACTATCTTCGACTGCATTTCTTCATTGTAACTCCGTTTAATATCTCTTTTTTAGTTTTCTTTTCTTTTGTAGTAGCATTAAGAAAATCGTCGCTAAATGAAATTGAATTCTTAAATTATAGTTTCGCTTTGAATATTTTTTCTCTCTTTGGGTTTTCTTTACTTTTACCGCGGAAACAGATATTTCGTTATCAAACGGGAACTATATTCAAAAGGGAACTCCGACATTTGGTTTTTCATATTGTACTAAAATTTCTCGAACTTTACGAGGAAAATTTTCTAAAATTTTCTCTGGCACAATCAGTGCTTCATTTTGGCATGTGCTTGTTAGCGTCTCATATTCGTTAATTGTGTTCTCAAGTTTTCGATTTTCTGAAAATTTTCCCGAAAAATCATTTTCGCGCGTCTTATTTTCAATATTATGTGGTCATTTTACTTCCGCCTCCCATTTTTGCGGATTATCAACACTTCGAACACGAGTATCAAGCATTTCGTTTTTTTCACCTTCCACCTTCTCCCCTTGTCAACGTTGCATGTTTTTCCGTCTTAGCGTAGTTTTGTAATTTTCCCACTGTTAAACAAGTCGCTTTTAAGGATAGAAGATTTCCGATATCCCCAAAGTCTAAACCTACAAAAACATCCACTGCTGGAGTAGGTACTAAGCCTACTTTTATCGTTTTACTCTGGACCGTATCGTTCTTCTTTACAATCTCTATTCTTACCGAAGCAGACGGGCATTAGTAGAATAGATCTAAGCAATTCTACAAGGCCCCCGTACCAAACAGGTTTTTAGTATGTTAACTTATACTTTGAGGACTTTATGTTCCATCCTGTTTTATTTGCGGCCTACAGGTCATGACACAATTTCAAAGTTCACTGCCTTTTTGGTGATAAGCCCAAAAAACCAGCACGTCTTGTTTCATTGTTATACAATTATTTTTGTATATATTTAGACTCCATATTTGATTCTCCATCAGTTTCGAATCGTTTATACTCGAGATAGCATTTTTTGTAATTACATAGAAAAATGGATAATTCTGTGCAATTTTTGGTGAGTAAAAATATTCTCATTATTAAAAAGAAATTGTCATTAAGTTAAGGAAGAAATTCTTTCCTTACACTAGAACTAAGGGATACTTATACACTTAGAAGCCTGTTGTTTTTTTTAGGAGCTGAAAAAAACCTCTAATTCTCTTATAGGTTGAAATTTACGGTGTGATTTTTTATCGGGATCAATAGGTCTTTTAGATGTTTTTTTGAAAAAAAAAAAAAAAAGTGCTCAGCTTTCGATCGGTAAATTGGGATTAGAATAAAATGTTGATTCTTTTAATGTATTAATTGTTACAAGACCCTTTTCTTAGGGGTGTTTTTGAAAATACTTCCAGGCCAGTCTGCAAAAAAAAAAAAAAAAAAAAAGTCTTGTCATTAAGTTAAGGAAGAAATTCTTTCCTTATTCTTTCCTTGTGGTTACCTCTTATAAAAATATATTAATTGTTACAAAAGCTTCCTTTTTATCAGGATCAGTGATCTTTTTAGGGAATGTTTTTTTTGAAAAAAGTGCTTAGCTTTTCGATCGGTAATTTGGGATTAGAATAAAATGTTGATTTTTTAATGTATTAACTGTTACAAAAGCTTCCTTTTTTATCAAGATCAGTGGCTTTTTTTTTCTAGGAATGTTTTTGAAAATACTTCCAGGCCAGTCTGCATTTACGGTGTGATTTTTTATCAAGATCAGTGGCCTTTTAAGGATGTTTTTGAAAAAAAAAGTGCTTAGCTTTCGATCGGTAAATTGGGATTAGAATAAAATGTTGATTCTTTTAATGTATTAATTGTTACAAAAGCTTCCTTTTTATTACAGTGTTATTTTTTTTTTTTTTTTATCACGATCAGTGGTTTTTTAAGGATGTTTTTTTTGAAAATATTTCCTGGCCAGTCTGCATTGAAGAATCTCTTCCTGAAATTTAATGCGTTCAAAACCCTCACCCCCCATTTCCTCAAAAATAAAATTTGTTACCTTATAATCCTATTTAATAAATAACATTGTTAGCTATCCTTTTTATTTAACGGACCTAATTATCTCATAAGAGGGATTGACTGAGCCGTGCTAATTAACTTTTCCACTTCTTAAATTTCTATTTATGTCTACATTTGATTGAAATCTGATAGTTTTACTTGACTGTCATATGCAATTCTTCTCCATATTGTTTAATAAGGAACGCAAATACTGCTTTTTAAGTTTGAATTTACAAATACAGTCACGGAAGCATGGACATAGGAGGAGAGGGGGGGGGGCAGTTTATAAAAGGTCTTCCATCCCACTATCAAAACCTCTGATTTTGAAATCAAGATGTCTAACATAAACTGAATTATTTTCCAAAAACCCAAAATGCATTTTTGCTACATGCTAAATTTTTTTTGTCTTTTTTTTTAAGGAAGAAGAGACGTGCAATAATCCTCCTTCCGAGAAGAAAGCTAGATATGGCGAACCTTCATTAATACAGCCCACAAGAGCGTCTGTTATCAAATTCGCTAGAAAAGTTACACGTGATTTGGACCATGCATCGAGCACTCAACTTATAGTGACAGAACCCTCTGACTCCCGCGTTGGCTCCATGGCAAACCCCCCTCAAGTATTACAAAGGAGTTCAGATATAGAAGTCCAATCAGAATTTGTAAGTATATACATAATTTTTTTTTCTATCTCTATTTTCTCAGGCGCATAGCTTTTTAAAAACTTAAAATTTGTTTCTAAGCTATTTAATTTTCTTTCATTAACCAAATTAGCGATATTTATGGAGTGCTTATCATGCATTTCTAAATATAAAAAAACCTTACCTCGTAACTTATAACCAAGATGCGTTCTAATGCAATATTCCTTTTAGACAAAAAAAACTAACTATTTGAAAACAATTGCCACTATACAGTTAACGCACACTTTTAGACTGGTATTTTCGCCCTAATGCATTTGAATACATCCGCTATACTTATCAGATCTACCACCGCCTTTTAATCCGACTTGAATTCTAAGTAGGGTCGCATGCAAAGCGGTCTTTAAATAGCAAGATGTATATCTTCAATAAGCAATTTACACAGGGAAAAAGGTTTTTTGATAATTTCCAAATATGTCTTCGCAGCAATTTTAAGAAACATTATTTGGATGAAGCTGTTTTTGGCCATTTCATTGAAACACTTAGGTGTTTTTCAAGAAAAGAATTTGAGACTATTCTATTTGAACAGTGTTGTGAAATCCGATACCCCTCCAACTCGGAAAGGGTATCGATCCTCCTACCTCGAAGGAAGCCCCCCCCCCCGGTTCCCAAGAGTTCTCCCTGGGAGGGGTTGGGGGAGGGGGGGGGGCTCTAAAAAGGGGGCCATCCAACATTTTAATTGTTGATATGGATGGAGAAAAAAGTTCTTCTCTCTTACCAGTATTTATTTAGCCCAGGTCGAAAAAATCCGTTGGCAAAAGACAGAGGAAAATACGGATTATTGAGAAAGTAACAACAACACCACCAAGCTCCGACATATGGAGTTCGTTTCCTTTAACTGAAGCCGAGGAGCAACTGCTCGTACAACATACTGCATCAGTCGAACAATGGTCCAATTTCATTAACAGTTACAATGAAGAAGCTCAAAGAATTGAATTGGACCCATATTTTGCGTTTTTATTTTAAAAAAAATTTGGAATAAAACCATTAATTTTTTCTATCATTCTCTTGTTCGAACTTACCCTTCTAATAAGACTACATTTTCCCGACAAAAAAAAAATATTTTTTTTTTTAACATGTTCAGTTGACATTATGAAAGACATAAGGCAATGTAACTTTTTTTCTTCTTTTAATTGTTCAGGTGGTGGGACAATGACTATGAGAAATTGACAAAATTTTATTAACTAAAAAAAAAAAATAATGATTATTTTACATAAAAATAAAAAACTTTTTTTTTCTACAGATTAAAAATATAGCACCCCCAACGGCAGCACCATTGAGTGATGATGCAAGTATATTTACAGAACCAATTCTGTCACCACCAGCAGAGTTCAGGGATGAACCTACACTGGTTCTAGAGAATATGGAGTGGCATGAGGGGTTCCTTAATGATGTTTTTGGGGAAATGGCCAGCCTGGAGGACTTAACTTGTGATATTGACATGGTTGAGGACCCAGAGTGGGCAGATAGTTTCATGCGCGAATATTTAGATGATGCTACAAGTAAATCTGAACTGGGTCCTCATAATGAAATTCCATCAGAGGACAATGCAGCCTGGCTTGACCAATTGTCCCCAAACACCTTAGAATATGTACTAGGGGACCTCATGTCACATCCCTCCAATGTGATTGAACAAACAGGGTCAGGACGTGAAAACAGTACTACGTCCCCGGAATTGCCTGATTTTTATCTGTTAGAATCTGCTCTAAGCCATTTGCAAACGTACAGGGTAGATTTTAGCCTTCCCGAGGAAAACGCTGGCATTATTTTAACTGACCCCGTGAAAAATCTCCATAGCTATATCGACAAAATTCGAGCACTTATTGATATTCAGATCCAGAATTGGGGAGGTCGAGGGGGAATTAAAGCATCAGTCAACCAAAAAGTTTTTTTACAAAAGGGGACATCTGGGGACATTTTTTATTTTCATTTTTCGACGGGGAACCAGACTTTTTACCCAGGTCTAAACGATTTTGAAGACAACTTTTTCAACTGGGTAAATAAACTAATTTCAACTTTGGATACATTTAATGAGAGGGGGAGTGGTTCCACCATTTTATACATTGAACGAATGGATCTGAATCTCAGTAGATTTAAAAAAAGCTTTAGTTTAAGGGGTGGGAGGGGTAAAGGAATAAAATGCCACCCAGATTTGTCGGCTACCAAAGGAGTTCAGGGTTTTAATTTTGACACTGGACTTCAATGCTTTAAGTATGCATTTTTAGCAGCGGCCCATAAGACATTAAAAAATGAATCAACAATGAAAAATCTTGACAAACTTGCACGTAACGGCGGGAAAAATTTCCCTAAAGTAAATTTTGATTGTTTAGAGGGAAAATATCCGGTGTCCTTTAAAGAAATAAGCATATTCGAGAAAGCAAATGAAAATCTTGGGGTGGGGGTAGTTGTTCTCCAGTATGACACTGAATTTGTAGATGGGGGGAAAAAACCGAATAAAAAAGGGGTTTTGTACTCAGTGAGGACACCGAGGGTGGAAAATGTTAAAAATTTTGTATGGGTTATTTACCAGCCTCCCAAAGATGTAAATTCTTATGGTCATTTTTTCCCCGTTACGGCGATAAGTCGACTCCTATGTCAAGGCAAGACCAAAGGAGAATGTTTTTATTGTCCCATGTGCCTCTCCTCATTTAGATCTGAGCGAACTTTTTCAGATCACATGGGACATTGCAAAATTCACGGAAATCAGAGAATAGAAATGCCGGCAGAAGGCAAAGACATTTTACAATTTAAAAATTTTCAAAATTCTCTTTTGCAATCTGATAAAGTGTCTTTAGACTGTGAAACAAGACTGGTTGAGGTATCAGACCCATCAAGGCCAAATATAGTCAAGGAACACAAACTAGTTGCGTGTTCCTACGCACATGCCCGTCGCGACGCCAACAATAAAATGCTATTGGAAGAGTTTTTTTTACTATGGACGAGGAGGGCAGTATGGAAAAGCTATTGGTTTCTTTAATAAAAACGGCAAACAGGGCAATTTCACGATTACGTCATACTAATTATCCGATGACATTGTCGGATAAAGAGCAATTGGCGTTGGAAAAGGGGACAATTTGCTGGGTGTGTAGGGGTGCCCTTGCCCCAAAAGACGCGGTGCAGGACCACGATCACCTTATTGACCCCAATTCAACGGGAAAAAGTAACTTTCGGGGGTGGGCTCACAATTCATGTAATTTAAAAATTAAACAACAACTTTTTCTACCGGTTTTTATACATAACTCTAACTACGATCTGAAGTTTGTGCTACCTGCATTGGCACATCTTCAAAGAAATCGAACAGTGGATGATGATGCATGGGTGATAGACAGCTTTACGTACAAAATCATACCTAAGTCATCGGAAAAGTTGCTTGTTTTGGAATTTATGTGGAAATTTGTTGAAGCCGGTGTTGAGTACACGAATAAAATTCGCTTTTTAGATTCCTACAGTTTTTTCCCAAATCATTGAGCGAATTAATTCAAGTGCAGAAAAACGATGACGGCAGCAATGCTTTCCCCCTTGACGGTGACGGCAGCAAAAACGATGACGGCAGCAATGCTTTCTCAAGCAACGATTTCCAAATGATTTATATGATTTGTTAACGGTCAAGGGCATCTATCCTTATGACTTTTATTGTTCCATGTCGAGATTCGCCGAGGAGACTATTCCTCCAATTGAATCGTTTTACGACAGTCTTCACGATCGTAGTTGCACCCCCGAGGAATACAGTTTTGCTAAAAAAGTTTGGGCAGCGGGAGGGTGTAAAAATGGATTTGACTACTGCAAGCTGTATTTGTCGAGTGACGTGTTAACTTTGTTAGACATTATGTGTAAAAATACCGATAAAATCTATGAGGAGTTTAATCTTGATTTGGTCTATTATTTTTCTTCGCCTCATCTAGTGATGGACCTCATCCTGAAAATTAGTGGGGAAAAAATCGGGCTGATCACTGACATTGATCAGCACCTGTTCATCGAGAGGTCAATGAGGGGGGGTTTTGTTTTTCACGGAGACCGTATCTTGGAAACCGATCCAACGGGGGAGAAGACGGGGACAAAATCAAATGCAGTTTTCCTCGATATGAATTCTCTCTACCCCTCGGCCATGTCCCATTATGCACTACCTTGCGGCGACTATAAATGGCTCAATGACCCTCAAGCTCCCCATTTCCCCAACATTGGCGACGACAGTGTTGAGGAGAATGGACCGGTTGGATGGTTTTTTGAAATTGATGGAGAGATACCAGTCGAGCTTCACGATTCAGTAAAGGATTTTGTTTTCCCGTGTATCAATAGACCTGTGACTAAGGACTCTTTGAGTCCTCGCAATAGGCGTTTAGTCGAGGTGGACGGATTGCATTGGGCGCCTTCAAAACAAAAACTTATTGCTGACCTTCTGCCGAAAAAAAACATAGTTGTACATCATGTAGCGTTAAAATGGATGTGTAACAATGGTTTCAACGTCACAAAGGTTCACCGAGCACTCGAATTTAGTCAAAAGCCTTATTTGAAAACGTTTGTTGACACTTTTGTCAGCAAACGTTCTGCAGCAAAGACGAAAGCTGAAAAAGAAATTTATAAACTCATTTTGAATTCAGCTTTCGGCAAAATGTGTGAGAGTGTTCGTAATAGGAATCGTTGCGACGTTGTGACCGATCCAGAACAATGTGCTCGAATTATTGCCGATCCCAATTACACTTCCTTTACAATCATTGGCCCGGACATGGTACTTTTGAATAGGAAAAAAAGACGCATTGTCCTGAATAAAAATATTGCAGCAGGCAGTGCTATCTTGGAGATCTCAAAAAAGCTCATGTTGGAATTCTACTACAATGTGGCTAGGGTACAGTGGCCGGAAAAGGGGCAAGTAGAGGTCTGCTACGGTGACACGGATTCTCTACTGCTCAAAGTAAAAACATCAAATCTAATTGATGATTTGGCGCACGGTGAAATTATCAGCTCACGGATGGACTACACCAATTGGAGTGTTGGTCTTTACCCTGAGCTAGTAAAACGTCGGGCGCCCAATCAACTTTTATTTTTAAAATCTGAAACGGGTAGCGACTTGATTTCCCGTGGTATGTTTGTAGGTCCGAAGGTGTACTTTATACAGACACACGACGAGGAAATCAAGAAACGTTGCAAAGGAGTACCCACGCGCTATGTGGACAAGAATTTCAATATGGACATTTATAGGAATTGTATTACTGAAAATACAATTCCAAGAGCCAAATTGTTGGCAATTCGTTCATTGAAGTACAAGAACTATACTGTAAATGTAGAAAAAATAGCCATGAGTACCATTTCCGACAAGGTCTATGTTTGTCAAGATGGTGTGACCACCCTCCCCCTTGGTCACTATTTAACTTCAGACCGGACCGAATGTATTGCCCACCGTGAAAGTCTCGGTTTAAATAAAGTCCTGTAACTAATTTCCTAAAAAACCTTTGGGGGGGGGGGCCTCGCGGCCCGGGGGGGGGGCCTCGCGGCCCGGGGGGGGGGGGGGGGGGGGCCGGCCGCCGCCAGCGCGGGAGGCGCACCGTCACCAAAGTTATCTTTTTTTTTTGGACTTAGAGCAGATTTTTTTTTTCAAGTGCCATCTCTAATTTAATGTTTTTTTCTCTATAAAAAAAAAAAAAAAAAAAAAATGTTTTCTCTCTCTGTACCTATGTAAATGTTGTTGTTGTTGTATTTTATTATTATAAATAAATTAAAAAAAAAAATTTATTTTTTCAAGTGCTCTCTCTCTAATTTAATGTTTTTTTTTCTCTGTAAAAAAAAAAAGTGTTTTTTATCTGTGTGTACCTATGTAAATGTTGTTGTTGTTGTTGTTGTATTTTTTTATTATGAATAAATTTAAAAAAAAGTGTATTTTTTCAATGTATTGTTACTTTTTTTTATCTGCATATAATAAAAGAAAAAAATATGATTCTTTGTCTTTTGTCTTTGTCTTCTTGAAGAACAGAGTAGTAGGGAAAAAAAAAATTATTTAGTCATTAGACAATTAGGGTCTACAGTTAGTTGTTCTCCAGGTGAACTGTTGAAAGGAACATGTATCAATTTAAAACACCATTCAGATCGTTTCTGTGTGGGCCCTCAATGTCGGGCAAAACAACACTCTTAACTAAAATAATTAAAAATTGTGATAAAATGTTTGCGGAAAAGCCGAAAAAAATCTACTATTGCTATAGTATTTGGCAGGAGTCGTACAATAAAATAAAAGCAATTGCTGCCATGGGATCGATGCAGATACAGTTCATACAGGGACTTGATGTTTTCAACATTGTTGAACCAAACTCTTGGCTGATCATTGACGATCTGGCTGAATCCATTGAACAATGGTCCCAGCAAATGTTGCAATTGTTCACTGTTCGCTCTCATCATGAACAGATTTCCGTTACTCTGGTTCTACACAATCTCTTTCATCAGAGCAAATGTATGCGAACACTTGCTTTGAACTGTACCTACTATATCATCTACAGAGTTGTTCGTGATTCTAGCTCGCTAATAACCCTCAATAAACAAATCTATCCAGGTGCCCCTAAATTTCTGCTCTCAGCATACAATCAGGCAACTAATAAACCCCACGGTTATATCCTGCTGGATCTTAATCAAAATACACCCGAGGATCTGCGTGTAGTCACAGATATTTTCGACAATGAAATTACAGTATATCTCCCGGTGAACACTAAAAAGACCTATTAGTCGCTATCATGACACTGAAGAAACTACATGAAAATAGACACTTGTTTTCAGTTCTAAGCACTTCAAAACCTCAGCTTAGAAAAGCAATACTCAAACATGGTATTGACAATGATTTCATTAATCTAATATCTGAACTTTGTTTAAATTTGACCGAGGGTAATGTTCAACTACCAGAAGTAGTTAAGCAACAGGCAAAGCAACATCGTTCCATTGTACGTACATTGGCCTCTAAAAAGAAAGGAAAGAATTTTAAAAGGAAACGACTTCTTCAGGCGGGCGGTAGCTTTTTCACACTTTTACTGCCAATAATTGCAGGACTTGTAAACAGTTTTCTCTAGTGAGAATGGCAAAACCCTATAAATTGACTCCAATAGAACTCGCTCTCTCACCCGTCGAACACTTTGAGGACAATCTGAGTAAATTCCTCGACAATGAAACTATTGATGATGATAAAAAACTGATTTTACTTCAAGATGCACTTCGCCGAGTGGACAAACACTATCGATCAAAGCCCACTGCTGCTGCTGCTGTTGATCCCAAAAAAGAATCATCTCCTCAAGAGTCTCCTGCTGCTGGAACACAATTAAAGAAGGAGGAATTGGATTCAATTGTATTGAAAATTGGAAATCTAATGCCCCTCTCATATCGTGAACAAAGTAAACGACTCCTAATCTATCTCTTGGAAAGTGGTCAAATTCAAGTTGAGAGCAATGGGGAAAGGATTATAATTCAGGGCAAGAGCTATAATCTACTTGATTTAATGTATGACATGGTTACAAATCGTAAAGGACTATTATCATTTGACACTCATCTATACAACTTTCTAAATACATTAAACTTCCCCAAAAGTCTTATTGGCAATAGACAAATTCTAAAAAAATTAAATGAACGTGCATCATCATCATCATTAAAAGATGAACTTGAAGCAGAAGAAGATTTTAAATCAATTTTGGAAAATACTAGCACACCACTGATAGCTAGACAAAAGCGAAGACGTATCAAGTCGACGTCTCCGCCACCAGCAGCAGCCAGTATACAAAAGGGTAGCGGACGTTACACAACGTGTTTACGTTCAAAATGGCTGAAGTTCTGAAAGGTGTTTATGAAAATATTGGCGAGGCGGGAGTTTAAGTTCCCCCACAACTCTTTCCAAAGTCACGGGTGTTCGCACTAAAAGTGTACAAGACTATCTACAAAATGAACCAAGTTACACTCTGCATAGAAATCATAGACTTCGTGCCAATCAATATCGAAAAACTAAAGCCTTTTACCCATTGGATATAATGCAAGCAGATCTCCTGACTCTAGATGAGCTTCAAAGATGTCACAATACACCGTACAAGTACATTCTACTTGCAATCAGTGTTTTTAGTCGCTATGCATATGCAATTCCATTGCGATCAAAGAGAGGTGTTGAAGTTGCTCAGGCCATTGAAAGTATTCTCGAAAAGGATTCATATAAAAAAATTCAAACGGATCGCGGTAGTGAATTTGTTAATCCTCATGTTGCAAAAGTACTAGAGAAATATAGTACACTGCTCTATCATACGCACAGTCCTATAAAGGCTGCATTGGCCGAACGATTGATAAGAACTATTCGACTTTTAATTTCAAGATATTGTACATTGAAAAATACGCCGGCTTTTATTCATGATCTAGATAAAATCATGTTGATTTATAATCAACGACCTCATCGCTCATTGTCCAACTCTACACCAACGGAAGTTCATCATTCGGATCATAATACAATTGACACCTTTCTTAAACAATATTCCAATGAATCAAAAGTCAAGAAGAAGAAGAAAAATAAATTCAAGGTCGGTGATACTGTTCGAATTAATAGAACAACTAATGTTTTTGAAAAGGGGAATTACTTGTGGTCCACTGAACTTTTTAAAGTGGCAAAAATCCTAGACACTAAACCCATAACTTATCGCCTGCGTGATACCAAAGATGAAGAGATTCTCGGCGGCTTTTATGACTATGAATTGCAAAAAGTTAAAAATGCTAGTGAAATCTATCAAATTGAAAAGATATTAAAGACACGTACTCGCGGGGGTAAGAAACAGTTACTTGTTCGCTGGCTAGGATACAACTCCGATTTTGATTCTTGGATTGGTGTTGAAGATATTGACAATGCCCAATGATTTCTATGTAACTTTCATGTCCAACGTTTCCGATCCTCTCTACAATGACTTGAATACGACAAGTGATTTTTGGACAAAACTCTCACCCGCCATCAAATTTGACGGTGCATATGAAGTGGCCCTTGTCGACTGTATTCTCAAAAATACCTATGACATCCTGAGAAAGGATCGTAAATATGAAATAAAAATACGACCGTTTGAATTCGGTGATGAAGGTGCAATGGCAACTTTTGACTCTAATCAGTACCCTATTGCTAACATCCCCTACAGAGAATACAATAACATGCATGAACTGTGTCGAGTTATCAACAAAAAAATTGCAAGTCGAAAAAAGGTGGTTTCACTTTCAATTACTCGACGGAACAAAGGAGAATTTATATTACCAATCCATTTGAGAATGAAAGAATTTTCCTCAATGAGAATTTACGTGAGGTTCTTGGTTTTAAAAAACGTATTATTAGGACAGAAAATTTCAGTGGTAGTGACCAAGTTATCTATGCAGACTATGCACCCAGCTTCTCCACGGACACTTGTATATTTCTCTACGCTTCATTTGTGGAAACATCTCGGGTTGGTAATTCAAATGTTCCCCTCCTACGAGTTCTTGAACGAAAAACCAATCAAGAACATGTTCACCACTACAATATAAAGCATCTTCAGTATATTCCCGTAAACACTTCCTATTTGGAACTCTGTCAGTTAACACTAAGAACCGAATTAGGTGATCCAATAGCAATTTCAAAAGGCCTAGCAGTGATTACATGTCATTTTCGACCTATTGTCAACGACAAAGACGGTACAATCACCTAAAAAATGAACAATAGAAGAATTCCATTTGTCTGTCCCGATATTGACTGTTATGTTGGTGCTTTGAGTCCACGTCAAATAGGCAATGGATTGGACTACTACAAGGGGCGTACTACAATGTCTGGCTATGATCTTGGTAGCTGGTTTGCTAGGCTATTTCGTTCTGCACTACCCCTTGCCAGAAAATATCTTGTACCTGCTGCATCAAATTTTGCTGCCTCCACACTACAGGACTGGGGGTCGGGCAAGAATTTCAAGGAGAGTGTTAAAGAAAATATTAGATCTTCAGCAAGAGCCGTTGGCGAACAATTAAAATCTCGACAAAATGGGGAGGGATTGAAAAGGATGCGTTCGCGTCATTCACTCATCAGTCTCCACCCAGGCAGGAAGCAAAGGACATCAACAAGGACTTTGAGAAATAAAACAACAAAGACCAATAAGCAGCAGAAGAAGAAGAAGAAAAAGATCGTTAGATCAAAGAAGGATTTCTTCTCTTAAGATGACTTATCTCCCTCACAAGGAATCATATCCATCAATCACTTCCTCATTGAATCTATTCAATGCTGAAAATGTTGATGTCAGTGTCAAGTATGGCTACTATGAACAATTTCATCCCCAACAGCCCCTCTCGGAAAATATACACTTTCAAATATTTTCCAATGAAGACTATTTCATTGATTTGTCGTCAACATTTATTGATTTAAATATTGTGGTGAAGAAAAAGTCAGATAATACAACTCCAAATGCCGGCGATGGTCTCTCCTATGAAAACTGTATTCTACACAACCTATTCAAACAAATTAATGTATTTATTAATGGGACATTGGTGAGCACCAGCAATAATTTATCCAACTATGCAAGCTACATACAATTTATGATGATGACGCCAAAGGCGTACAAGGAGATGAGAGGACAATCATTGGGCTATGAATATCGAACGGGTGTTGATACTGACGGTGAGTTGACTACTGCAGTGACCCAGGAGTATCATCTAGTTGGAAAATTAAATCATGAGATATTCAATGTATCCCAATGGCTACCCCCCAATGTCAAGATTGACATAAAGTTACAGATGGCCCCATCGAATTTCATTCTGAGAAAAACACTTCCTGCAGCACCCGATGCAAATGTTATTATCACATCGGCAATTCTCCACGTCCGAAAACAACAAGTTATGAGCTCTGTTGCATTGGCAGTGGAAAAGCTAAGAGCCAATGGTAACAACATTAAACTTCTTGTCCCCCATACAATCGCCAATCAACGTCACATTGCCACCGGTTCTCGTAGCTATAGCGATTCATCGTTTATCAATGGAGAAATCCCTTCAAAATTGGCTTTGGCCTTTGTGAAGAGTGGCAGTGCTGTTGGATCCTGGACTGAATCCCCCCATGATTTTAATTTTTTCGGTCTATCTAGTCTTGTGTGCAAAGTGAATGGTATTCCACTGTACACTCTATCATTTGATAAAAAATCCTATAGAACTCTGTACGAGTTGACCATGCAATCCCTAGATCATGACTCTCAACTATTTGAAAATGGAATAACCGAATCAATGTTTTCAAAAAATCATGGGGTTATTGTTTTGGACTTGTCAGGCACACAGGATATGAGCATAGTACGAACTGGGAATGTACGTTTAGAGTGTACATTTGCCGATGCTCTGACTGAGAGTATCACGCTAATATCACTGAGCCAATTTGAAACCTATTGGGAAATCACACCCGACGGCAGTGTTCTACTAGACCTTGCACCATGAACACAAATCAAATAATCAATGTATTTAGTATGGATCCATACATGTCCCAATACAAGTCCTATTGCATACCCTCGGACTTCATTGAAAAAATTCCAAGTGTTAACAATACCCTAATCATTGTTAATAGCAGTCCATCGACTTTGAAGACCGGTCATTGGCTATGCATCTTTCAAACAGCGAAGAATATTGAATTTTTTGATCCTCTTGGCCTATCGTATAAATTCTACGTTCCATACATCAGCAACTTTATTGAAAGCAGTGGGAAAACCATTATTCAAAATCAACGAAGAGTACAGGATTTAGCGACTAAGACATGTGGCTTTCATGCACTACTCTTTTTCATGTTCAGATGTCGTGGCTACACCTACAAGCAGTTTCTCAACATCTACGTTGACTTACCTCAATTGAACGACTTTCTAGTGGAGAATATACTTACAAGTGTATTTAATATTGATTTTAGTGCCCTAAGAATAAAATGTTCCAAAGATGTATGTGAAATTGTTTATTAATAAAAAAAAATTATATACATGATAAAACGACTTTTCTACTCTTTTAGATTTCATCCACTACTAGGTATTTGTCAACAACAACTAGTGCAGGTAGATTATTTGAATTCACAGTGTACTGATTCTGATGTACTGCAATGTCAGGGTCACATTTTCTACAGTAGAGTGTGACTTCACTCTTGTCATATCTCTTTGTATAGTCAATGATACTATTCGCATTCATTCTATAGAATTCACATGTTTCAATTTGTGTATTTGAAGCAATTTCACAAACAGTGTCCTCAAGTGTCGAATCACATTCTGTCACTGCCAAATAAAAATCAGTGGGCTTATAATCAAAACACCCATTGTCTTCACAACAATGACGTAGAAACCATATTCTCTTGTTGTTCCAACAGTTGAATCGTTGACCTGGTTCCTCCTCCCAGAACAATCTAAAACCACGACGATACCAATCTCGTAGCAATAAACTAAAATCCCGGTTAGGATTCTTTCCAATCATACCGGGATATGTACTCTCCCACTGCTTACATTTTTCATAATGACAATTGGAGCATAGGTGACCTCTAGGATGAGAGTCACACACCTCTTCAAGACAGGAATTACAACCTTTAATTTGTACAGCATATCCTCTATGCAATTTACACGGGTTGCATAATCTACACTTTTCATCATACTCCTCAATCATTGTGCAATTCTCACATGATGACCAACTGCCCAGTGAGTACATACATAGTGGACATGTATGAAACATTTTGTCATGTGTTGACGCTCTCACTGCCACAATGAAACTGAGCTAGCAACATCAAAAAATTGCCTGAGATAGAGAGAGAGAGAGGAGTAAATCATCCTTGAGCACCATCTTTCTTATGAAAAAAAAGTCCTAAATTTCTAAAAACTAATGTTTAAAAGCATATCCACAATATCATTTTGCTGTGTCGTGATCAATATATCAATAAATTGTGTAAATGCATTTGGACCACGATGTAGAAGCTTCATACAATAGTCTAATGATGGAGAATCAGTTTTCATTATATCGACAAGCATTCCCCGAGAAAATATCTTCCTTTGAATAGACAACTCTAGAAAATCATCATCTAGAATCAAACGTTTTTCCATAAGAATTAGATTCCTCATGATTCGATCTTTCTCGAATCTATCCATTTTTTAGAGTCCTAACTCTCTCGCAACCAACTTCAGACTAATCAGAATCTCGTTTTGTACTCAAAATATACGCTTGTCTACTTTAGAAAAAAGAAAAAATACCATTGATTTAGAAACAGTTTTATTGAACATAATTACAATAATAATATTCACTGATGCATTTTGTTCTCATCAATATATTTCGATAGAACATCTAATGCTGACCGAAGTTTATTTATATGGAGAATATTTACTTTTCCAGCAAAACACAGCTGCTCCTCCTGCTTAAATTTGCTTAATGATATCACATATCTCGCATACATAGTGTCCCATTCAAGACATAGTCTACAACCAGCAGTTATTTCCACAGCTACATTAGGTACTCGTATATCGTTGCTGCTGCTGCTGTCGGTTCCATCATTAATCTCCAATAGTGTGAATGCACCACTCATTTTTTTTTCTCCACTAATATCCTCTCAAATAAAAACTATTCTCTTTGAATCCAATTCTTTTACTAATATGAATTGTAAAGAAAACTATTCCTTATATTCAAATCCTAATCACCAATCAAGTCATACACGTTCCTCTTGGCAAAGAGTGTAATGACCTGTAACTACTAGAAAAACCTGTTTGGTACGGGGGCCTTGTAGAATTGCTTAGATCTATTCTACTGGCATTGGTGCTTATCTCCATAATAACATACTATTGTAATATCATTTTTGTGGTCTATTTCCGTCTTTTTAATTAGGTCCATTCGCACAAAAGTTTGCTCTCTCCCTGAGTCAATTACCATTTCGGCCAATTTTCCGTTTAATTTTCCTTCTATTTTATGTGATCTCACAAACTCGTCAATGTTTCCATTATTATGGGCTATAGCCCAATTTGTTCTTTTGTAGGTTACTTTCTCATCTCTATTATGGCAATTTTTAAAAAAGGTTCCGAAGAATCAAATTTTACCGGATTATCAACATTTTGAGTATCAAGCATTTCGTTTTTTCTACAAGGTGGCTCAGCCTCCCCTTTTGTTTTTGGGCCAGTTCACCTCCCCCCCCCTCGTAGTCAACGAAGTAGCATGTTTTCCCGCAAAAATGTTTAATGTCTGGTAATTTTCATTTTCTCGCGATTGATCCTTAGACACATTATTATGGCTATCCGACGGCCTATAAGTAATTAGTTTCATTTTTATGTTCCTGGCCTCCCCCAGGCCATTCAGCGTGTCCCCGGGTGGCGATAGGGGAACGCCCTACAGACATGTAGGGCACCTCTATAGGAGGCACGGACCAAGGGGGGACCTTGTCCCTAGGGGTCCATAATAGAAACTGGGGCACCCTCGCCCGGGGTCATAAATACAGGCGGTGGAGGAAGAAGGCCCCTCAAATGTACACTCAAAAGGGCCCACTGGTTTGTCCACAAGTCCCATGAGTTACAAAACTTTTCTCAGTAATGGATTAAATTGCATGGTGATTCAGAACACCCTCGCGGGAGGATCCTCTATAGGAGGACACCTGCGGCAGGGTGTAAGATCCAGAGCTATGGACAACGGCGTCTGCAAAGGGCTGCCTCGAACTTTTCGGGGCACCTGCAAGACTGGGGACTTTGCGGTCAACTCTATTCCCACTTGAGGAGTGGCGCCCCTCGAGGAAATTATAGACTAGCAAACGACACAGCATTCGCACAGGATTCTGACTAATGGACAATTCTTCTGGGCTTGGTATGTTTTGACGGGCGTCTTCGGGCTGAAAAACCTCTTCCTAGCTAATTTATCTATTATGGGCTGCCTCCCCGTAGTAGCATAATATTGGTAGGCATGAATATATAATGAGTCGGAGGTAATAGGCTTGAGATTGTCTGTGCAGGATTTCGACTCTTGTTGATAGAAGAGCATCGCCAAGTCCTGAAAACCATATTGTGACCAAGATATGCCCAGGATTGCACAAAGCCTCCATTCATGGAGGTCCCAGGGACTTCTTGCTGTCCGGTTCTAAGCCGGCTTAAGCACTTCGGTGTAGACTTGAGAAGATATGTGATCCCCGTCCTGCACTGGTATCCAGGATCATTGTTTTTCCTGAGGCGAAAATAATTTCAATGATTTAAAGTACATGAAAATTGGAACTTGGAATGTTACGACGTTAAAAATACTATCGTGTCGACATTTTGACTGACGAATCCAGACGATTCGAACGGGATTTATTAGGAGTTTCAGAAACTCATATCCCAGGGGTAGGAAGCATGAAATTAGATGATATAGAATTTGTTTACTCAGGCGGGAGTAGAAAGGCCGCAATTGATCCCACGACTCACCCCTGCTGCCACCTACAACTTTTTTTAACACCAAATTTGGGCATAAAGTCATTAGAGAGAACACGTGGTTAATGGGGTCAATGACCTAAAGTCAGTCATTAATCAAATTGTTTCCGGGCAAAGTTTAATAATGTCTGACAGGTGATGTCAAGATTGATTGATATGTCACGAAAGGGGAATTAATTTGTTGTTTCTAAGGGGAATTATTGATTCAAGAAAGGGGAATTAATTCGTTGTTTCTAAGGGGAATTATTGATTCACGAAAGGGGAATTAATTGTTGTTTCTAAGGGGAATTATTGATTCAAGAAAGGGGAATTAATTTGATGTTTCTAAGGGGAAGGTGAGGAAGAGATATATTGATTGCGTAATCGAAGGGAGAGAATTCCCGAGAAATTGATTACATAATCGGTAGAACCCTATAAAGAGCTCGTGACGGGAATCCATTTATGGGCATAGAATGACGTAATCGACTAAGACAATTGGATTTCTGAGAAATTGATTACATAATCGGTAGAATCCTATCAGGAGGTCCTGACGGGAATCCATTTATGGGCATAGAATGACGTAATCAACTAGGACAAATGGATTTCTGAGAAATTGATTACATAATCGGTAGAACCCTATCAGAAGGTCATGACGGGAATTCATTTATGGGCATAGAATGACGTAATCGACTATGACAAGGAAGTTACTTTCTTAATGTCCGTCCTAAACCCATTTTCCAACTAGAAGTACTTATCTTTTTCACTCACAACTATACTTTACAGCTTTTTGGATACCTCAACACCAAGAAATACTTTTCAAAGACCATTTCAGAGCAAGTTACTTTCTTAATGTCCCTCCTAAACCCATTTTGCAACTTGAAGTACTTATCTTTTTCACCCACAACTATACTTTACAGCTTTTTGGATACCTCAACACCAAGAAATACTTTTCAAAGACCATTTCAGACCAAGTTACTTTCTTAATGTCCTTCCTAATCCCATTTTCCAACTTGAAGTACCCATCCTTTACACCCACATCCTAAACCCATTTTACAAGTTGAAGTACCCATCGTTTACACCCACAACTTTACTTTACAGCTTTTTGAATGATCCAACACCACGCAATACTTTTCAAAGGGCATTTGAATTAGACATCCTTTTCACCCACAACTTTACTATACTGCTTTTTTGAATGCTCCAACACCAAGCAATACTTTTCAAAGGGCATTTCAGAACCAGTTCTTTTCATATTGTCCATCCTAAACCCATTTTACAAATTGAAGTACCTATCCTTTACACCCACAACTTTACTTTACAGCTTTTTGAATGATCCAACACCACGCAATACTTTTCAAAGGGCATTTGAATTAGACATCCTTTTCACCCACAACTTTACTTTACAGCTTTTTGGTTACCTCAACACCAAGAAATACTTTTCAAAAGGCATTTCAGAACCAGTTCTTTTCATAATGTCCATCCTAAACCCATTTTACAAGTTGAAGCATCCTTCCTTTTCACCTACAACTTTACTTTACAGCTTTTTGAATGCGCCAACACCAAGCAATACTTTTCAAAAGACATTTCAGAGCAAGTTCCTTTCTTAATGTCCTTCCTAAACCCATTTTACAAGTTGAAGCACCCTTCCTTTTCATCCACAACTTTACTTTACAGCTTTTTGGATACCTCAACACCAAGAAATACTTTTCAAAAGACATTTCAGAGCAAGTTCCTTTCTTAATGTCCCTCCTAAACCCATTTTAAAAGTTGAAGCATCCTACCTTTTCACCCACAACTTTACTCTACAGCTTTTTGGATACCTCAACACCAAGAAATACTTTTCAAAAGACATTTCAGAGCAAGTTCCTTTCTTAATGTCCCTCCTAAACCCATTTTACAAGTTGAAGCATCATTTCTTTTCACCCACAACTTTACTTTACAGCTTTTTGAATGCGCCAACACCAAGCAATACTTTTCAAAAAACATTTCAGAGCAAGTTCCTTTCTTAATGTCCCTCCTAAACCCATTTTACAAGTTGAAGCATCCTTCCTTTTCATCCACAACTTTACTTTACAGCTTTTTGGATACCTCAACACCAAGAAATACTTTTCAAAAGCCATTTCAGAGCAAGTTCCTTTCTTAATGTCCCTCCTAAACCCATTTTACAAGTTGAAGCATCCTTCCTTTTCACACACAACTTTACTTTACAGCTTTTTGGATACCTCAACACCAAGAAATACTTTTCAAAAGACATTTCAGAGCAAGTTCCTTTCTTAATGTCCCTCCTAAACCCATTTTACAAGTTGAAGCATCCTTCCTTTTCACACACAACTTTACTTTACAGCTTTTTGGATACCTCAACACCAAGAAATACTTTTCAAAAGACATTTCAGAGCAAGTTCCTTTCTTAATGTCCCTCCTAAACCCATTTTACAAGTTGAAGCATCCATCCTTTTCACCCACAACTTTAAATTTGACTCTTTGAGAAAGGTCAGAATTGAATTTAAGAAAATTTAGAATTAAAGTGAAACTTTATATCTTCATGGAAAATAATCACAATCATAGTATAACTTTTCCTATCTTCTACGGAAAAATTTAGAAGTGAACTTTAAATTTTTTATGTCTTGGTGAACTTAAAACTGAAGTGGAAGCTTTTTATTTTCTATGGTGAAATTAGAATTGAATTGTGTTCTTTGGTAAAATTCAGAAGAGATCTTGAACTTTTCTATCTTCTATGAAAAATTGAGCCAGCTAGTAGTATCATTATCTCTAAAATTCTGTTTCTTACATCTCTGACCTTTTTAATAGATATTCTGAACGTTTGACGTTCTAGCATACCCTAAAAATAATGAACACTTAACAAAATAATGCATAAGATATTTTTAATGAAATAACGACATGTAGAATATTAATATAAAAATACGTTAAATACATTATTACACATTATTAGTACACTTGCACTTCACTTTCCGTCAATTCATCTTTATATTCATTGATGATATTGTCTGCTAATGTCCTTTTTATTCTGCCTGCGATTTCACTGTCTATTGTCACATTATTTTTACATAGATAGCAGTTTTGGCACATTGACATGATATGATTTATGATGTTGGTGCAGCTGTATGCATGTCTTCTTTTTCCTTTTGCTTTCATTCGAATGCTAACACCGGAAAGATAGCGATAAGATCTATCAACGGCTAACATGCTACCAGAACCATTAGCTAGAATTTGTCCCTCTTCATCAACTATTATTTTTAAGTTTGCATTCTCTTTGAGTACTAATTTCTCTGGTAATGTTACTCTCGCATATCCACCGTTTACATGATTGAAATTCTTGGGTACTCTAAAGAAATCTAACTTCTTGCTGTCGTGACAACGCATGCATACATTTCCAATAGTGTTACCACTTGCACTCGTTTCATAGTTCAGGTATTTCTCCTTGTCAGCATTCAACACGACGATGATTTTATCATGTGCACATACTTTCGTCGAATAATTCATCTTCACTTTTCTACAGATATGAATTGTGTGTTTATCCTTCCACTGCGTAAAAAATACTGATTTAATGCATGCAATAAACTAGGTAGTGTCGATAACCTGCCATAGAGTACCAGTGGGAAAGCCGTGTCGTGTCTAAGAACAAGCACAGAGTACGATTGGTAGAGCCGTAAGCATATTTCATATCATTTTAAGATTTAAGAAAATTTAGAATTAAAGTGATTTTTTTTATCTTCATGGAAAATAATCACAATCATAGTATAACTTTTCCTATCTTCTACGGAAAAATTTAGAAGTGAACTTTAAATTTTTTGTGTCTTGGGACTTTTCTTCTTCCGGGAAAATATTTGGAACAGAACTTTAAATTTTTTCATCTCTTTGAGAAAAGTCGGAACTGAATTTAAGAAAGTTTAGAATTAAAGTGAAACTTTTTATCTTCATAGAAAATAATCACAATCATAGTATAACTTTTCATATCTTCTATGGAAAAATTTAGAACTGAACTTTAAATTTTTTGTCTTGGTGAACTTAAAACTGACGTGGAAGCTTTCTATTTTCTCTGGAGAAATTAGAATTGAATTATGTTCTTTGGTAAAATTCAGAAGAGAACTTGAACTTTTCTATCTTCTATGAAAAATTTGGAACAGTATTTTAAATTTTTTCATCTGTTTGAGAAAAATCTGAACTGAAGTGGAAAATTTTTATATTATTTTGAGAAAATAGAAATAATCAATAACTTATTTCATTTTCATTTAGAAAATTCAGAATCGAAGTTGAACTTTTCTTCTTCCGGGAAAATATTTGGAACAGAACTTTAAATTTGACTCTGAGAAAGGTCGGAATTGAATTTAAGAAAATTTAGAATTAAAGTGAAACTTTTTATCTTCATGGAAAATAATCACAATCATAGTATAACTTTTCCTATCTTCTACGGAAAAATTTAGAAGGGAAATTTAAATTTTTTATGTCTTGGTGAACTTAAAACTGAAGTGGAAGCTTTTTATTTTCTATGGTGAAATTAGAATTGAATTGTGTTCTTTGGTAAAATTCAGAAGAGATCTTGAACTTTTCTATCTTCTATGAAAAATTGAGCCAGCTAGTAGTATCATTATCTCTAAAATTCTGTTTCTTACATCTCTGACCTTTTTAATAGATATTCTGAACGTTTGACGTTCTAGCATACCCTAAAAATAATGAACACTTAACAAAATAATGCATAAGATATTTTTAATGAAATAACGACATGTAGAATATTAATATAAAAATACGTTAAATACATTATTACACATTATTAGTACACTTGCACTTCACTTTCCGTCAATTCATCTTTATATTCATTGATGATATTGTCTGCTAATGTCCTTTTTATTCTGCCTGCGATTTCACTGTCTATTGTCACATTATTTTTACATAGATAGCAGTTTTGGCACATTGACATGATATGATTTATGATGTTGGTGCAGCTGTATGCATGTCTTCTTTTTCCTTTTGCTTTCATTCGAATGCTAACACCGGAAAGATAGCGATAAGATCTATCAACGGCTAACATGCTACCAGAACCATTAGCTAGAATTTGTCCCTCTTCATCAACTATTATTTTTAAGTTTGCATTCTCTTTGAGTACTAATTTCTCTGGTAATGTTACTCTCGCATATCCACCGTTTACATGATTGAAATTCTTGGGTACTCTAAAGAAATCTAACTTCTTGCTGTCGTGACAACGCATGCATACATTTCCAATAGTGTTACCACTTGCACTCGTTTCATAGTTCAGGTATTTCTCCTTGTCAGCATTCAACACGACGATGATTTTATCATGTGCACATACTTTCGTCGAATAATTCATCTTCACTTTTCTACAGATATGAATTGTGTGTTTATCCTTCCACTGCGTAAAAAATACTGATTTAATGCATGCAATAAACTAGGTAGTGTCGATAACCTGCCATAGAGTACCAGTGGGAAAGCCGTGTCGTGTCTAAGAACAAGCACAGAGTACGATTGGTAGAGCCGTAAGCATATTTCATATCATTTTAAGATTTAAGAAAATTTAGAATTAAAGTGATTTTTTTTATCTTCATGGAAAATAATCACAATCATAGTATAACTTTTCCTATCTTCTACGGAAAAATTTAGAAGTGAACTTTAAATTATTTGTGTCTTGGGACTTTTCTTCTTCCGGGAAAATATTTGGAACAGAACTTTAAATTTTTTCATCTCTTTGAGAAAAGTCGGAACTGAATTTAAGAAAGTTTAGAATTAAAGTGAAACTTTTTATCTTCATAGAAAATAATCACAATCATAGTATAACTTTTCATATCTTCTATGGAAAAATTTAGAACTGAACTTTAAATTTTTTGTCTTGGTGAACTTAAAACTGACGTGGAAGCTTTCTATTTTCTCTGGAGAAATTAGAATTGAATTATGTTCTTTGGTAAAATTCAGAAGAGAACTTGAACTTTTCTATCTTCTATGAAAAATTTGGAACAGTATTTTAAATTTTTTCATCTGTTTGAGAAAAATCTGAACTGAAGTGGAAAATTTTTATATTATTTTGAGAAAATAGAAATAATCAATAACTTATTTCATTTTCATTTAGAAAATTCAGAATCGAAGTTGAACTTTTCTTCTTCCGGGAAAATATTTGGAACAGAACTTTAAATTTGACTCTGAGAAAGGTCGGAATTGAATTTAAGAAAATTTAGAATTAAAGTGAAACTTTTTATCTTCATGGAAAATAATCACAATCATAGTATAACTTTTCCTATCTTCTACGGAAAAATTTAGAAGTGAACTTTAAATTTTTTATGTCTTGGTGAACCTACAACTGACGTGGAAGCTTTTTATTTTCTCTGGAGAAATTAGAATTGAATTATGTTCTTTGGTAAAATTCAGAAGAGAACTTGAACTTTTTTATCTTCTATGAAAAATTGAGCCTGCTAGTAGTATCTTTATCTCTAAAAATTCTTTTTCTTACATCTCTTACCTTTTTAATAGATATTCTGAACGTTTGATGTTCTAGCATACCCTAAAAATAATGAACACTGAACAAAATAATGCATAAGATATTTTTAATGAAATAACGACGTGTAGAATATTAATATAAAAATACGTTAAATACATTATTATACATTATTAGTACACTTGCGCTTCACTTTCCGTCAATTCATCTTTATATTCATTGATGATATTGTCTGCTAACGTCCTTTTTATTCTGCCTGCGATTTCACTGTCTATTGTCACATTATTTTTACATAGATAGCAGTTTTGACATAATGACAAGATATGATTAATGACATTATTGCAGGAGTATTCTTGTCTTCTTTTTCCTTTTGCTTTCATTCGAATGCTAATAGCGAAAAGATGATGATAGGATGTATCAACAGGTAATGTGTTACCAGCTTTAGTAGCAAGGAGTTGTCCCCGATCATCGACAATTATTTTTAAGTTTGCATTTTCTTCAGTTTTTAATGAAATAACGACATGTAGAATATTAATATAAAAATACGTTAAATACATTATTATACATTATGAGTACACTTGCGCTTCACTTTCCGTCAATTCATCTTGGGGCTGGGGTAGGGGGATCTGAGCCCTTTGTGGTTGGGGATAGGGACCATTTCCAGCGAGTATAGTTAGGTTAGGTTAGACTAGATTAAGTTAGGTTAGGTTAGGTTAGGGTTAGGTAAGTTAGGTTAGGTTAGCTAAGTTAGGTTAGGTTAGCTAGTAAACATCTCTCCATGTTTAAGTTAGGTTAGGCTAGATTAAGTTATGTTAGGTTAGGTTAAGTTAGGTTAGCCTACGTACGCGCGCGTACGTAGGCTAACCTAACCTAACTTAACCTAACCTAACATAACTTAATCTAGCCTAACCTAACTTAAACATGGAGAGATGTTTACTAGCTAACCTAACCTAACTTAGCTAACCTAACCTAACTTACCTAACCCTAACCTAACCTAACTTAATCTAGTCTAACCTAACCTAACCATACTCGCTGGAAATCGTCCCTATCCCCAACCACAAAGGGCTCAGATCCCCCTACCCCAGCCCCAAGATGAATTGACGGAAAGTGAAGCGCAAGTGTACTAATAATGTATAATAATGTATTTAACGTATTTTTATATTAATATTCTACATGTCGTTATTTCATTAAAAACTGAAGAGAATGCAAACTTAAAAATAATTGTCGATGATCGGGGACAACTCCTGGCTACTAAAGCTGGTAACACATTACCTGTTGATACATCCTATCATCATCTTTCCGCTATTAGCATCCGAATGAAAGCAAAAGGAAAAAGAAGACAAGCATACTCCTGCAATAATGTCATTAATCATATCTTGTCATTATGTCAAAACTGCTATCTATGTAAAAAATAATGTGACAATAGACAGTGAAATCGCAGGCAGAATAAAAAGGACATTAGCAGACAATATCATCAATGAATATAAAGATGAATTGACGGAAAGTGAAGCGCAAGTGTACTAATAATGTATAATAATGTATTTAACGTATTTTTATATTAATATTCTACATGTAGTTATTTCATTAAAAATATCTTATGCATTATTTTGTTAAGTGTTCATTATTTTTAGGGTATGCTAGAACATCAAACGTTCAGAATATCTATTAAAAAGGTCAGAGATGTAAGAAAAAGAATTTTTAGAGATAAAGATACTACTAGCAGGCTCAATTTTTCATAGAAGATAAAAAAGTTCAAGTTCTCTTCTGAATTTTACCAAAGAACATAATTCAATTCTAATTTCTCCAGAGAAAATAAAAAGCTTCCACGTCAGTTTTAAGTTCACCAAGACATAAAAAATTTAAAGTTCACTTCTAAATTTTTCCGTAGAAGATAGGAAAAGTTATACTATGATTGTGATTATTTTCCATGAAGATAAAAAGTTTCACTTTAATTCTAAATTTTCTTAAATTCAATTCCGACCTTTCTCAGAGTCAAATTTAAAGTTCTGTTCCAAATATTTTCCCGGAAGAAGAAAAGTTCAACTTCGATTCTGAATTTTCTCAATGAAAATGAAATAAGTTATTGATCATTTCTATTTTCTCAAAATAATATAAAAATTTTCCACTTCAGTTCAGATTTTTCTCAAACAGATGAAAAAATTTAAAATACTGTTCCAAATTTTTCATAGAAGATAGAAAAGTTCAAGTTCTCTTCTGAATTTTACCAAAGAACATAATTCAATTCTAATTTCTCCAGAGAAAATAGAAAGCTTCCACGTCAGTTTTAAGTTCACCAAGACAAAAAATTTAAATTTCAGTTCTAAATTTTTCCATAGAAGATATGAAAAGTTATACTATGATTGTGATTATTTTCTATGAAGATAAAAAGTTTCACTTTAATTCTAAATTTTCTTAAATTCAGTTCCGACTTTTCTCAAAGAGATGAAAAAATTTAAAGTTCTGTTCCAAATATTTTCCCGGAAGAAGAAAAGTCCAAAGACATAAAAAATTTAAAGTTCACTTCTAAATTTTTCCGTAGAAGATAGGAAAAGTTATACTATGATTGTGATTATTTTCCATGAAGATAAAAAAATTCACTTTAATTCTAAATTTTCTTAAATCTTAAAATGATATGAAATATGCTTACGGCTCTACCAATCGTACTCTGTGCTAGTTCATAGACACGACACGGCTTTCCCACTGGTACTCTATGGCAGGTTATCGACACTACCTAGTTTATTGCATGCATTAAATCAGTATTTTTTACGCAGTGGAAGGATAAACACACAATTCATATCTGTAGAAAAGTGAAGATGAATTATTCGACGAAAGTATGTGCACATGATAAAATCATCGTCGTGTTGAATGCTGCCAAGGAGAAATACCTGAACTATGAAACGAGTGCAAGTGGTAACACTATTGGAAATGTATGCATGCGTTGTCACGACAGCAAGAAGTTAGATTTCTTTAGAGTACCCAAGAATTTCAATCATGCAAACGGTGGATATGCGAGTAACATTACCAGAGAAATTAGTACTCAAAGAGAATGCAAACTTAAAAATAATAGTTGATGAAGAGGGACAACTTCTAGCTAATGGTTCTGGTAGCATGTTAGCCGTTGATAGATCTTATCGCTATTTTTCCGATGTTAGCATTCGAATGAAAGCAAAAGGAAAAAGAAGACATGCATACAGCTGCACCAACATCATAAATCATATCATGTCAATGTGCCAAAACTGCTATCTATGTAAAAATAATGTGAAAATAGACAGTGAAATCGCAGGCAGAATAAAAAGGACATTAGCAGACAATATCATCAATGAATATAAAGATGAATTGACGGAAAGTGAAGTGCAAGTGTACTAATAATGTATAATAATGTATTTAACGTATTTTTATATTAATATTCTACATGTCGTTATTTCATTAAAAATATCTTATGCATTATTTTGTTAAGTGTTCATTATTTTTAGGGTATGCTAGAACGTCAAACGTTCAGAATATCTATTAAAAAGGTCAGAGATGTAAGAAACAGAATTTTAGAGATAATGATATTACTAGCAGGCTCAATTTTTCATAGAAGATAGAAAAGTTCAAGATCTCTTCTGAATTTTACCAAAGAACACAATTCAATTCTAATTTCACCATAGAAAATAAAAAGCTTCCACTTCAGTTTTAAGTTCACCAAGACATAAAAAATTTAAATTTCCCTTCTAAATTTTTCCGTAGAAGATAGGAAAAGTTATACTATGATTGTGATTATTTTCCATGAAGATATAAAGTTTCACTTTAATTCTAAATTTTCTTAAATTCAATTCCGACCTTTCTCAAAGAGTCAAATTTAAAGTTGTGGGTGAAAAGGATGGATGCTTCAACTTGTAAAATGGGTTTAGGAGGGACATTAAGAAAGGAACTTGCTCTGAAATGTCTTTTGAAAAGTATTTCTTGGTGTTGAGGTATCCAAAAAGCTGTAAAGTAAAGTTGTGGGTGAAAAGGAATGATGCTTCAAGTTGGAAAATGGGTTTAGGAGGGACATTAAGAAAGGAATTTGCTCTGAAATGTCTTTTGAAAAGTATCTCTTGGTGTTGAGGTATCTAAAAAGCTGTAAAGTAAAGTTGTGGGTGAAAAGGAATGATGTTTCAAGTTAGAAAATGGGTTTAGGAGGGACATTATGAAAAGAACTTGCTCTGAAATGCCTTTTGAAAAGTATTTCTTGGTGTTGAGGTATCCTAAAAGCTGTAAAGTAAAGTTGTGGATGAAAAGGAAGGATGCTTCAACTTGTAAAATGGGTTTAGGAAGGACATTAAGAAAGGAACTTGCTCTGAAATGTCTTTTGACAAGTATTGCTTGGTGTTGGCGCATTCAAAAAGCTGTAAAGTAAAGTTGTGGGTGAAAAGGAAGGATGCTTCAACTTGTAAAATGGGTTTAGGAGGGACATTAAGAAAGGAACTTGCTCTGAAATGTCTTTTGAAAAGTATTTCTTGGTGTTGAGGTATCCAAAAAGCTGTAAAGTACAGTTGTGGGTGAAAAGGATGGATGCTTCAACTTGGAAAATGGGTTTAGGAGGGACATTAAGAAAAGGAACTTGCTCTGAAATGTCCTTTGAAAAGTATTTCTTGGTGTTGAGGTATCCAAAAAGCTGTAAAGTAAAGTTGTAGGTGAAAAGGAAGGATACTTCAACTTGTAAAATGGGTTTAGGAGGGACATTAAGAAAGGAACTTGCTCTGAAATGTCTTTTGAAAAGTATTTCTTGGTGTTGAGGTATCCAAAAAGCTGTAAAGTAAAGTTGTGGGTGAAAAGGATGGATGCTTCAAGTTGGAAAATGGGTTTAGGAGGGACATTAAGAAAGGAACTTGCTCTGAAATTTTTTTGAAAAGTATTTCTTGGTGTTGAGGTATCCAAAAAGCTGTAAAGTAAAGTTGTGGGTGAAAAGGAATGATGCTTCAACTTGTAAAATGGGTTTAGGAGGGACATTAAGAAAGGAACTTGCTCTGAAATGTCTTTTGAAAAGTATTTCTTGGTGTTGAGGTATCCAAAAAGCTGTAAAGTAAAGTTGTAGGTGAAAAGGAAGGATGCTTCAACTTGTAAAATGGGTTTAGGAGGGACATTAAGAAAGGAACTTGCTCTGAAATGTCTTTTTAAAAGTATTTCTTGGTGTTGAGGTATCCAAAAAGCTGTAAAGTAAAGTTGTGTGTGAAAAGGAAGGATGCTTCAACTTGTAAAATGTGTTTAGGAGGGACATTAAGAAAGTAACTTGCTCTGAAATGTCTTTTGAAAAGTATTTCTTGGTGTTGAGGTATCCAAAAATCTGTAAAGTAAAGTTGTGGGTGAAAAGGAAGGATGCTTCAACTTGTAAAATGGAGGGACATTAAGAAAAGGAACTTGCTCTGAAATGTCCTTTTAAAAGTATTTCTTGGTGTTGAGGTATCCAAAAAGCTGTAAAGTAAAGTTGTAGGTGAAAAGGAAGGATGCTTCAACTTGTAAAATGGGTTTAGGAGGGACATTAAGAAAGGAACTTGCTCTGAAATGTCTTTTGAAAAGTATTTCTTGGTGTTGAGGTATCCAAAAAGCTGTAAAGTACAGTTGTGGGTGAAAAGGATGGATGCTTCAAGTTGGAAAATGGGTTAAGGAGGGACATTAAGAAAGGAACTTGCTCTGAAATGTTTTTGAAAAGTATTTCTTGGTGTTGAGGTATCCAAAAATCTGTAAAGTAAAGTTGTGGGTGAAAAGCAATGATGCTTCAACTTGTAAAATGGGTTTAGGAGGGACATTAAGAAAGGAACTTGCTCTGAAATGTCTTTTGAAAAGTATTTCTTGGTGTTGAGGTATCCAAAAATCTGTAAAGTAAAGTTGTGGGTGAAAAGCAATGATGCTTCAACTTGTAAAATGGGTTTAGGAGGGACATTAAGAAAGGAACTTGCTCTGAAATGTCTTTTGAAAAGTATTTCTTGGTGTTGAGGTATCCAAAAAGCTGTAAAGTAAAGTTGTGTGTGAAAAGGAAGGATGCTTCAACTTGTAAAATGGGTTTAGGAGGGACATTAAGAAAGGAACTTGCTCTGGAATGTCTTTTGAAAAGTATTTCTTGGTGTTGAGGTATCCAAAAAGCTGTAAAGTAAAGTTGTGGGTGAAAAGGAAGGATGCTTGAACTTGTAAAATGGGTTTAGGAGGGACATTAAGAAAGGAACTTTGTCTGAAATGTCTCAACTTGTAAAATGGGTTTAGGAGGGACATTAAGAAAGGAACTTGGTCTGAAATGTCTTTTGAAAAGTATTTCTTGGTGTTGAGGTATCCAAAAAGCTGTAAAGTAAAGTTGTGGGTGAAAAGGAAGGATGCTTCAACTTGTAAAATGGGTTTAGGAGGGACATAAAGAAAGGAACTTGCTCTGAAATGTTTTTTGAAAAGTATTGCTTGGTGTTGGCGCATTCAAAAAGCTGTAAAGTAAAGTTGTGGGTGAAAAGGAATGATGCTTCAACTTGTAAAATGGGTTTAGGAGGGACATTAAGAAAGGAACTTGCTCTGAAATGTCTTTTGAAAAGTATTTCTTGGTGTTGAGGTATCCAAAAAGCTGTAAAGTAAAGTTGTGGGTGAAAAGGAAGGATGCTTCAACTTGTAAAATGGGTTTAGGAGGGACATTAAGAAAGGAACTTGGTCTGAAATGTCTTTTGAAAAGTATTTCTTGGTGTTGAGGTATCCAAAAAGCTGTAAAGTAAAGTTGTGGATGAAAAGGAAGGATGCTTGAACTTGTAAAATGGGTTTAGGAAGGACATTAAGAAAGGAACTTGCTCTGAAATGTCTTTTGAAAAGTATTGCTTGGTGTTGGCGCATTCAAAAAGCTGTAAAGTAAAGTTGTGGGTGAAAAGGAAGGATGCTTCAACTCGTAAAATGGGTTTAGGAGGGATATTAAGAAAGGAACTTGCTCTGAAATGTCTTTTGAAAAGTATTTCTTGGTGTTGAGGTATCCAAAAAGCTGTAAAGTAAAGTTGTGGGTGAAAAGGAAGGATGCTTCAACTTGTAAAATGGGTTTAGGAGGGACATTAAGAAAGGAACTTGGTCTGAAATGTCTCAACTTGTAAAATGGGTTTAGGAGGGACATTAAGAAAGGAACTTGGTCTGAAATGTCTTTTGAAAAGTATTTCTTGGTGTTGAGGTATCCAAAAAGCTGTAAAGTAAAGTTGTAGATGAAAAGGAAGGATGCTTCAACTTGTAAAATGGGTTTAGGAGGGACATAAAGAAAGGAACTTGCTCTGAAATGTTTTTTGAAAAGTATTGCTTGGTGTTGGCACATTCAAAAAGCTGTAAAGTAAAGTTGTGGGTGAAAAGGAATGATGCTTCAACTTGTAAAATGGGTTTAGGAGGGACATTAAGAAAGGAACTTGCTCTGAAATGTCTTTTGAAAAGTATTTCTTGGTGTTGAGGTATCCAAAAAGCTGTAAAGTAAAGTTGTGGGCGAAAAGGTAGGATGCTTCAACTTGTAAAATGGGTTTAGGAGGGACATTAAGAAAGGAACTTGCTCTGAAATGTCTTTTGAAAAGTATTTCTTGGTGTTGAGGTATCCAAAAAGCTGTAAAGTAAAGTTGTGGATGAAAAGGAAGGATGCTTGAACTTGTAAAATCGGTTTAGGAAGGACATTAAAAAAGGAACTTGCTCTGAAATGTTTTTTGAAAAGTATTGCTTGGTGTTGGCACATTCAAAAAGCTGTAAAGTAAAGTTGTGGGTGAAAAGGAAGGATGCTTCAACTTGTAAAATGGGTTTAGGATGGACATTATGAAAAGAACTGGTTCTGAAATGCCTTTTGAAAAGTATTTCTTGGTGTTGAGGTATCCAAAAAGCTGTAAAGTAAAGTTGTGGGTGAAAAGGATGTCTACTTCAAATGCCCTTTGAAAAGTATTGCTTGGTGTTGGATCATTCAAAAAGCTGTAAAGTAAAGTTGTGGGTGTAAAGGATAGGTACTTCAATTTGTAAAATGGGTTTAGGATGGACAATATGAAAAGAACTGGTTCTGAAATGCCCTTTGAAAAGTATTGCTTGGTGTTGGAGCATTCAAAAAAGCAGTATAGTAAAGTTGTGTGTGAAAAGGATGACTACTTCAAATGCCCTTTGAAAAGTATTGCTTGGTGTTGGATCATTCAAAAAGCTGTAAAGTAAAGTTGTGGGTGTAAACGATGGGTACTTCAACTTGTAAAATGGGTTTAGGATGTGGGTGTAAAGGATGGGTACTTCAAGTTGGAAAATGGGTTTAGGAAGGACATTAAGAAAGTAACTTGGTCTGAAATGGTTTTTGAAAAGTATTTCTTGGTGTTGAGGTATCCAAAAAGCTGTAAAGTATAGTTTTGGGTGAAAAAGATAAGTACTTCAAGTTGCAAAATGGGTTTAGGAGGGACATTAAGAAAGTAACTTGCTCTGAAATGGTCTTTGAAAAGTATTTCTTGGTGTTGAGGTATCCAAAAAGCTGTAAAGTATAGTTGTGAGTGAAAAAGATAAGTACTTCAAGTTGGAAAATGGGTTTAGGAGGGACATTAAGAAAGTAACTTGCTTGTCATAGTCGATTACGTCATTCTATGCCCATAAATGAATTCCCGTCATGACCTTCTGATAGGGTTCTACCGATTATGTAATCAATTTCTCAGGAATCCATTTGTCCTAGTTGATTACGTCATTCTATGCCCATAAATGGATTCCCGTCAGGACCTCCTGATAGGGTTCTTCCGATTATGTAATCAATTTCTCAGAAATCCAATTGTCTTAGTCGATTACGTCATTCTATGCCCATAAATGGATTCCCGTCACGAGCTCTTTATAGGGTTCTACCGATTATGTAATCAATTTCTCGGGAATTCTCTCCCTTCGATTACGCAATCAATATATCTCTTCCCCACCTTCCCCTTAGAAACATCAAATTAATTCCCCTTTCTTGAATCAATAATTCCCCTTAGAAACAACAATTAATTCCCCTTTCGCGAATCAATAATTCCCCTTAGAAACAACAAATTAATTCCCCTTTCTTGAATCAATAATTCCCCTTAGAAACAACAAATTAATTCCCCTTTCGTGACATATCAATCAATCTTGACATCACCTGTCAGACATTATTAAACTTCGCCAGGAAACAATTTGATTAATGATTGACAGTACCTGTCAGACATTATTAAACTTTGCCCGGAAACAATTTGATTAATGACTGACTTTAGGTCATTGACCCCATTAACCACGTGTTCTCCCTAATGACTCTATGCCCAAATTTGGTGTTAAAAAAAGTTGTAGGTGGCAGCAGGGGTGAGTCGTGGGATCAATTGAGGCCTTTCTATTGGCGGGAAGGATGGGGTACATAGACAGGAAGTAGGGCTCGTGATGAATAAGGAAGCTGCTAAGTCTTGTTTAGACTGGGAAGGTATTAATAATAGAATACTAATTGCTCATTTTATGACTAAAAAGTTCAGGGTATCAGTTATAGTAGTATACGCCCCTGTAGAAACGATTGACGGAGATACTATTGACTCAAATGAATTTTACTTAAAGTTACAGGAGCAAAAAGACTGGGTCCCAGGTAGAAATATGATGCTATTGCTGGGAGATTTTAACGCCCAGGTTGGTAGAAATAGGGATAGATGGTATCCTAGCCTAGGTAAATTTGGTGTAGGAAAAGAAAACAGTATGGATACAGACTTTTGCAATTTTGTAGGTATAACAATCTAGTTATAACCAATGCGGTGTTTGGTCATAAAACGGCTCACAAGTTAACATGGTATTCACGTGATGGTAAGACAGCAAACCTTATTGATTATTTTATAGTAAACCGAAGACTGGCAGGATCAATACAAGATACTAGGGTATATAGGAGTGCTGTTATTGATGTTAAAAGTAAAGATCAACATCTAGTAGTGTCAAGGGTTAATTTAAAGCTGAAATATCGGAAGGGTAACTACCTCCCGGGAAGTTATGATGTTGGTAGACTCCAGGATGAGAATTTGAGAGAAACTTTTCAGGAACAGTTGAATACTAAGCTTGAGAGTTTAAAATTTGATAATGTGGAAGATGGTTGGAATAATTTTAGAAAAATAATTTGTGAAGTTGCTGAAGGTGTATTAGGGAAGAAAGCTAAAACTGCAGCTAAGAATATTAGTGAAAAAGCTTTATGTTCAATAGAAAGGAGAAAAGACTTGTACAAGAATTATCTGAGTTATAGATCATATAAGAACAAAAGGAATGTAAAGAAAGTGGAGAAAGTATTAAAATATGAACTAAGGAGGTGTGAAGTGGAGGCCATGGATGATAAAACTGCCGAGGATCTGGAAGATGCCGCTCGACGGCATAATAGTAAAATATTGTACTGACATGTTAACAAATTGAGAGGGAGTGGTCAATCCGGACTTGGCCCAGTTAAAGATAGGAATGGGGCCGCAATTAGCGATAAGGAAAAACCTAGAGAGATGGGCCGAACATTTTGAGAATTTGCTTAACCGAGATAGAGTTGTAGGAAAAGATATAGAGGAAAATGAAAAAGTTTGTGATACCTTGGATGTGAAGGAAGATTTGTTTTGTGAGGAGGAATTAGCAACAGTACTAAAAGGATTAAAAAATAATAAGGCTCCAGGTGCTGATAGAGTGGTAAATGAGTTTCTTAAACATGGTGGCTCTGAGGTTAGAAATAAGTTACTGAAGATTATGAATATGGTTTTTGAAACAGGGGAAGTATCTAACGATTTTAGGAAAACCTTAATTAAGCCACTTTATAAGATAGGTGATAAAAGTGAATGTGGTAATTATCGAGGCATTAGTCTGGTCTCTGTAGGTAGTAAATTACTTAGTGATATGATACTTTTTAGACTGAGAGATGCCGTAGACGAAGTTTTAAGAGAAGAACAGTGCGGTTTTAGAAAAGGTAGAGGATGTGTCGACCAAATTTTCACTCTTAGCGTAATAATTGAGAAGTGCCTGAGTTTTCAAACACCTTTGGTCCTCAGTTTTATAGATTATGAGCAACCGTTCGATTCTGTTGATAGAAAAGCTTTAGTAAAGGTGTTATCCTTGTATGGTATACCAGACAAATACATTAAAGTGATTAGTGCTATGTACGAGAATAACACTGCTGCGGTTAAGGTAGGAAATGAGCTTAGCAGCTGGTTTTGTATTAAATCAGGAATTAAGCAGGGTTGTGTTCTATCCCCCTTTGTATGGATTATTTTGATAGACTTTGTTTTAAGGAGCACAGGAAAGGCAATGGGAGACCACGGAATCAAATGGGGAGGAAAAAGTCTCCTGGACTTGGATTATGCTGATGATTTAAGCATCTTAGATGAAAGTGTGAGCAAAACGAACGAAGTTTTAGATGTTAAGCGGGTTCAAGGTGCTAGAATTGGTTTGAAAATTAATGTTAGGAAGACTAAGTCACTAAGGCTAGGAATAAGTGAAGATGAAAAGGTGACGTTGAGTAATGAAAAGATTGATCAGGTGGGCAGCTTCACTTACCTTGGTAGCATTATTATTAAAGATGGTAGGAGCAGTGAAGATTAGAATATTAGAAGCTACAGTGATGACAGTGGTCAAATATGGCTCTGAAGCATGGACACTCCGAAAAGCGGATGAAGATTTGCTAGATGTTTTCCAGAGTAATTGCTTAAGGATTGTTCTGGGTACCCGGTTGACTGACCATATTTCAAACAATAGGCTAGACAAAAAATGTGGTTCAATACAGCTCTCTAGGGCTATAATGAAAGAAAGGTTGAGGTGGCTAGGGCACGTTACGCGGATGAAGGATGACAGATTGCCGAAGATTGTTCTTTTCGGCCAACCGTCTAGGGCTAAACGGAAAGCAGGTCGTCCCCGTCTGGGGTGGGAGGACGTCATAAAAAAAAGATTTAAAGGAAATGCGAACTTCGTTGGCGGGTGTAAAAAGGGAGGTTTTGAATAGATTAGGGTGGGGGAGGAGCGTGCGTAGCTGTGTTGACCTCAGGCAGCTTGGTGCTGCGGTGAGTTGTTAGTAGTAGTAGTAGTATAAGTAACTTGTGATAAAACGTCACTTTGGGAATTTCCCCAACGAGTTTCCATTAGTCTGTCAATTGTTTTTGCAACATCCTGGTAATTTCTTTTACCGGCGTCCCTACGGGCCTGTCTTTCTTCCTCTCCATTTTCCTCAATTATTTTGTATAATTTAGAGGTGTATTCTTTTCGCGGTCTAGAATTTTTCTAAGAACCCTGCTAATAATTTCCATCTGAAATCTGTCAACCCTCTTATTTAACTCTTCGTAGGGTTGAAAATTTTCTCTGAGTGCTGTTGTGCAAGCCTCGTAAGCATTGTTTTCCTTTTCACAAGAAAGACGAACCCTATCCAATACATTATATAGATCCTCAATAATCTGTTGACGTTTAAGAACAGTCTTTCCATCCTCCTTGTATCCTTTCATCCTCTTAAAATGTAATGTATAAAATGTATCCTCTTGTATCCTCTTAAAATGTAAATATGACCCTGAATCATTTCAACAATTGCCGACCGTTCTTTTTCGTTTTCCTTAACAATTTCTTCATATATTTGTAATTGCTTTTTATCGGTCTCCGTAAGGATTTTAAAAGCAATATCCTCTGCCTTACTAGCTTCGTTGAATTCTGCTAGTTTTCTCAAAATCTCCCTATGGCTATGATTAATGCCTTTAGACGAGATTCTTATTAGAAGATCTTGGTTGCTAAATATCTTAGCACGACTATTTAATCTAGAGCTAGCGTTTTTAAAGTAAGTTGATCTCCATACATCCGGAAACCAGAAATTTTTCGGTTGATCTCTCTCAAAAGCCTCCATATGGGCTTTTTTTCCTCTTCCTGCTTCATTTCTACGTTTCTTTTCTTTCATGCCTCTTTCTTTATAGGCTACTCTAGGCCTTTCGTCCTCTTTTCTATTTTCCTCCTCCTTTCATTCTCTAGCTTTTTTAATATTCTCTTCTCTCTGCTCTCTAGCTATTCTCTCTTCCTTTTCTATCTTGCTCCTCTTTTCGTTCCTGGCTATTCTATCAGCATCTTCCTTTCGTTCTCTGGCTATTCTATCAGCCTCTTCCTTTCGTTCTCTGGTTATTCTATCTTCCTTCATGAAATTTAATATACATTGTGTCTACAGTAGTCATACATGACTACTTTTTCGTGAGCCCCTGCTGGATCTCGATTCAACACTGCTTCTTCTATTCGGACAACTTTGATTCCGTCTGTCGTTATTTCTTCTTAATTTATTTTCTGAATCTGTTCGTTCTCTCTCCGCATTTTCTCTTACCCGCAACTCCCCTTCATTTTGCACAGCGCCTGAGGGGTGAGTTCGTCTTGTTTTTTCATATAATATATCTTCCTTGTTTATTTCGTACCCCCTCATTTTACCGCGTATACTCCTTCCTGATTATATTACTTCTTAATTAATTAGTCAATTGGGGTAAGCTCAAAAACTGCCACACGCAAAAATTATGGTACGCCATTACTATTGTGAATTATCAGTGCCGCGTAATGAGATTCAACAATTTTTCAAATAACTGGAATATCTAGGCTTCATTAGAGATTAACAACTTCTTTCACAGCAAGCAATTTTACACCAGTGAAATATATCTCCGAAAAACCAATTAACAGGGGTTGCACGAGAAATTAAACCGAAAAACTGCAGTGAATATTCCACTAGTGAATTAGCTGGACTAAACTCAAACAGGGGAACTGCCCTGTAAAACAAATCACATATCCTCCCTGGATACTCGTACTTTCAATGTAATCTCCTCTTAGGCCGATTACTCAATAGGACAGGTGCCTCCCAACTTTCTTATCATATGCGCGCACAAAACTGACAAATTCTCCTAATGTGTCGTCTTCAATAAAATTATACCCTTCGTCACTGAAGATTATATCTAAGTCCGCCAATTCACTCAAGTAATAATCCGACTTTCACTTTCTCTTTTCCGTTCTTAAACCCTGTAATACTTTCTAATACGGAGAGATTCCCCCACTGAAAACTCAAAACTCAATTAATTTCACGTTATTTCGTTTTATTATTGTCTAACTAGGCACAGCCCATTTAGATCTTCATAATTCCGTATTTTTTTCTTTTTCTCTAATTTCCGTTTAGGCTCAGCCCAAACCTTGATGAAAGGACGTAACGAAAGGGGGTTATACCCTTTCTCCTGAACTGCGTCGTTCCTAGGTAGGAGCCTGGCTCGTCAAATTTTATATTCGCAATCTTTCAACTCTGTCTTTCAGTGCTGATTTTTACAGCCTACTAATTTTCACCAGTCTTTTCGGAAACGCTCGTTCTTTTGCTACCAATGCCGCTGAGAGCTCCTTTTCCGCTGCCACCAGTATTGGAGGGAGGGCGAAGATGATGGTCCTCGCCACTGAAATTGGGGAAAAAACCTCTAATGCCACCAGAGTAATCTGGCGATACCCCAAAAGCCAGTGTAACTTCTACCCGCCACGGATTTCTGCGTTTCCCATCTCTGGCGGTTCACACAACCATCAGGGTTCTCTGGCAAGTATACTTTCCGCGTGGTTTCAGTGAACCACACTATTTGGCCTCAAGTACCATAAAGATCGAACTTCCCCAATTCCCCCTCAAGGAAAGATCTCGGGCTTAGTTTACGATCTATACCAAGCTAATCTAATCTCAGTCTAGCTGTAGGCTGCCGACCCTACCTAAGCCAATCAAAATAGGTCAAAGATGTTAAGACAAGATTGCTTACTGTATTCACTATTTCAACTCTGTACAATAACTCAAACTGAACTAAAACCAAAAACTCTTGCAATTAATAAGAACACTTTGAGACGCGCCTTTGCGCGCGCACCTCTGACCAAAGGCGATGAATGGCCGAATCAAATTAAACTCCCAGCATCCTTTGAAGCTTTTCAAGCCGTAAATTTAAGCTGTATGACTCATAGCTCACCTGGCTTTTTCAGACATTAAATAAAAAAAACAAGTTTTTTAAACTGAAAGTAAGGAGCGACATTAAAACTTAAAACGAACAGAAATTATTCCGTATATGAAAGGGGCTGTCCCCTCCTCAACGCCTCGCTCTTTACGCTAAAGTTTTTTATTGTTTTAAAAAATAAAGTTGTGAGACAGAGTCAAACTTTAGCGTAAAGAGCGAGGCGTTGAGGAGGGGACAGCCCCTTTCATATACGGAATAATTTCTGTTCGTTTTAAGTTTTAATGTCGCTCCTTACTTTCAGTTTAAAAAACTTGTTTTTTTTATTTAATTTCTGATCGTTTTTTAGTTAATGCAGCTTTTATTTTGGCTCGCCGTCATTGAATAAGTAAACAAAATTTGCATAAAAATTTTACTTTTCTTTTGCTAAATGGCTGTCTCTAAATTTGGTTCTGACGTAATTTACAAATTAACTTACGTAACGAACTTCTATATTCGTATATTTTTCTTCTGGCAAAAAATACAAAGTTGCAGATTTTTGCAGATATGAGCTTGAAACCTATGTTATAGGGTTTTCTGATACGCTGAATCTGACGGTGTGATTTTCATTTAAAATTTTTCACTTTTAGGGGATGTTTCCCCCCTTTTTAAAAAATCAGGTGAGTTTTCTGAGGCTCGTAGCCTTTGATGAGTAATACTAAACTTAATAAAATTCATATATTTAGAATCAGCATTATAAGCCCATTCTTTGATACATTTATTGACATCAAAGTTCCGTTTTTAAAAGTTTCGCTTACTATTGAGCCGTATCGCTTGTTTTTTTTTTATTGTTTTTTTTTTATTACGTATATAATATTACGTATATGATGGGGTTCTCCCCTTAGTCAATACCACGCTCTTTACGTTAAAAGTTAAAAAAAAATTTAATTCACAAACCCCTGAATCACAAAGGCCGTTTAATTAGAATAGATAGCTCTTTTGAAAGCATTAAAAAAAAAAACTGTAGCGTAAAGAGCGAAGTATTGACTTGGGGGAGAACCCCCTCATATACGTAATAATTTCTGTTCATTTTAAGTTCTAATGTTGCTTCTTACTTTCAGTTGAAAGTACTTGTTTTTTTTTAATTTAATCTCTGATCGTTTTTTAAATAATGCTTGGAAATCCGGCGCCCCCTTCATAGAAATGTCCCTTACCCCAAAGGAACATCTTCCACGGAAAGATTCTCCCGAGTAACCCCCTTCTCCAGCCCCCCTCCCCCCCCCACCCACCAAAAAAAATTCTTCCTGAAAATGTCTGTATACTTCCCAATAACCAATACAATATGTAAGCAATGGGCAAAGTTCATAACTTGCAGCCCTTCCCCTGGGAACTGTGGGGGATTAAGTCATCGTAAAAGACATATTTATTAGGTTTTCGACTATGCTAAACACAATGGCTATCTCAAAATTTTAATTGGGTGACTTTGAGAAAAAAATGAGCGTGGGAGGGGGCCTAGTTGCCCTCCATTTTTTTGGTCACTTAAAAAGGGCACTAGAACTTTTAATTTCCGTTCCAATGAGCCCTCTTACGATATTCTAGGACCACTGGGTCAATACGATTACCCCTGGGAAAAAAAAAAACAAATAAACACGCACCCGTGATCTTTCTTCTGGCAAAAAATGCAAAATTCCACATTTTTGTAGATAGGAGCTTGAAACCTCTGCAGTAGGGTTATCTGATACGCTGAATATGATGGTGTGAATTTCATTAAGGTTCTATAACTTTTAGGGGGTCTTTCCCCCTTTTTTCGAAAATGAACCAAATTTTCTCAGGCGCATAACTTTTGATGGGTAAGATTAAACTTGATGAAACTTATATTTTTGAAATCAGAATTAAAATCTGATTCTTTTGATGTATCTATTGGTACCAAAATTCCGTTTTTTAGAGTGTCGGTTACCATTGAGCCGGGTCGCTCTTTACTTACAGTTCGTTACCACGAACTGTTTGATTAGCTAATTAGTGGATTTATTCAGACGTCTCATAATAAAAGCTTTCCCAGAGTTTATATATTAAAGATAAATGAAGTTAAATTTACAAAAAGGGCATTTTTCTGAAACAAAAGGGACCAAACGTCTCAAAACCTATCAAATCTCTTTGGCATTTGCCTAATAGCTCTTTCCAGGATCTCCCCACTAATATCGCTTCTCAGGATCTCCCCACTGACAAATTACTATCTCATAAAACCTCCTAGCATACTTGTACTTGAATCAAGTCACAAGCTTTGCAGTTCTCCCAGGCGCTAAGGGATGGCAGACAATCAAATTCTATTTGATGCGGTCATGGGGCAACGATTTCAAGCAAAGACGGATCCCATCGGCGGCATCGTCGTCTGGACCCAACAATGGGTTCATGGTCGAACATGATAATGTTCCTGCAAGATTTCGACCGGCCTCCAAGCCTATTTTTCAGAGAAACAAAAACGGCGGCGGCAAATGCTACGGGCCAAACTAAAGTCCACCGCGTTGCCTTATTATTTCACTCAGACCTCACTGGCTTGATTCAGAGCGAATTTGCACCTTACATGCATGTGGTCTAACGAATTCAGAGCCTGAGTTTCGGATACTTTTATTGGTAAGTTTTCTTATCCCTATATGAGGGCAGGGTAGGCAAAGATTCCTCAGCTTTTAGTCGTAATACTATCTCCCTTCTTTTCCAGAGTGGCCCACGTAGTTGTGGAACGAAACCGAGGAGGCTACTGATTTCACATTGCCTCAGTCACTGCACCTCCTTGCACAAAACCAGTTTATTTCATATTCACTCTTTTAGCTCCACCAATAAAGGATAACACAAAGGATAACAAAGGATAATAACAAAGGATAACAATTTTTCAAGATTTTTGCTTCCTGTCCCTTTATGGCTTGGTGCAGCAGTGAGTTGTTAGTAGTAATAGTATCCTTTTCTTGCTTCTAATATAGCTTGTTCTAAAGGGTACTCCCTAAAATGAGGCTCAAAAAAGGAAAGAAAAAGAAAAATATTTTGGCCCGTGAACACTTAATTCTTCTCACAAGTCAATTCGACAAAGGTCATACTTAAATCATTATATTGAAACGCATTTAAAGTTTAAACACATTAAAAGCTTAAACACTATGCTTAAATACATAACAAACACCAAAATCGGAGTAACCAAAAGCTCCTGTACATTTTGTCTGCCACATGATTAGTGCTGAAAAAAAAAGGTGTATCTTTTTATTCAATCTCCGACACCATTTGTTTTATGTACCTGACCAAATTAACCTACGAATTCCTAACTTTTCCACTTTGACAAAAACCATTATTTTATAAACTAAATATAATATTTCACTAGCTCCCTTAAAACAAATATTTTGTTTTCCTGAACAGGTAACGTTTTCTAAGGAGTTTTTTACTCAATCTTCAGTGGTATAATGGCGTCAATATATTTACTGCTACTACTACAAACAACACATTCAACACCAAGCCCGTTCAGGTCAACCCAACTGCGCAAGCTCGTCCTCCGTCCCCATCTGATCAACTCTTTACTCCTTTCCATGAACTCTCCATTTTTTCAAAATCCTTTCTTATGACCTCTTTCCATGTCATTCGGGGATAGTCTACTTTCATTTGGTCCTAGATGGATGAAAAAGAAAAATATTTTTGCAATCTACCATCCTGCATCTGCAAATCATGGCCAAGCCATCCTAATATTTCTTTCATTATAGACATGTAAGTGACACGAAGCTATACTTTTCCCACAGCTTATTGTTTGATATTAATCAAAAAACCTTTTGCACAAAATAAGTATTTAAAAAAAAGTAAAGAACTCCTTTAAACCAAAAATGAACAAAAATAGAATCAAATAATCTACCAAGCATACAACTACAACAAATCAGTATCAATAAATAAATGAAACCCAAAACAAACAGAAATTAAAATAAGTCAAACTCAAAACGAGCAGAAATTAATCTGAGATAGGTTAGAGATAGGTTCTAAACCCTATCCTTTCTAAAAGCCAGAATATAATTTGTACTTTACTGAAAAAAATTCAAATGAATTTACTGAAAAAAAATGAACAACGTCAGGTTTGATATACACATGCTGATATTTATTCCTTAAACTCTTAATTAATTTTTGATTTCTTAAAGTTATAAAAGTGAAAACATTTCATAGAATTTTTTTCAGTGAAGTACAAATTATATTCTGGCTTTTAGAAAGCATACGGTTAGATATTGGATATGTTTTATGAAATGATGGGCGTGAAAGGGGGGTTAGTTGCCCTTCATTCGATTTCAACTATTAAAAAGGGCACTAGCCCTTTCGATTTCCAATCGAAGGAGTCCTTTTTGAAGTCTCTACGAAAACGCTTTCTATAAAAACCTTATATGCTCCAAGGTCATAACTTACAACCCTTGCCCTGAGGGGTTTGGGGGATTTGTCATCCTCATAATCATAATTTCCAGAACCTTTAACTACGTTGAAGAAAATAAAATATCTCAAAATTTTAATTGGATGTGAGAGGGGGTTAGTTGCTCTCCAATCACTTTCAACTATTGAATAGGGCACTAACCCTTTCAATTTCCAATCAAATGAGCTTTTTTGAAGTTTCTATGACAACACGTTCTACAGAAACCTGATATGTCCCCAGGGTATAACTTACAACTCTTGCCCTGAGGGCTCTGAGGGGATTATAATCCTAAATGACATAATTTACGAAACTTTTAACTACGTTGAACAAAATCAATATCTCAAAATTATGATTGCATGTGTTTGGGGAAATGTGGGTGTGAGAGCTCCAATTACTTTAAACTATTAAAACGGGCACTAGCCCTTTCAATTTCGAATCGAGTGAGCCCTTTTGAAGTTTTACGACAACGCTTTCTATAAAAACCTTATATGCTCCCAGGGCATAACTTACAAAACTTGCCCTGAGGGCTGTAAGGAAAGTTTCATCCTCAAAGACATAATTTACTGACCTTTCAACTACGTTGAACAAAATGTCTATCCCAAAATATTGATTGGCTGTCTTTGGGAAAATGGTGGGTATGAGAGGGGGGTTAGTTCCCCTACAATCAATTTCGACTGTTAAAAAGGCCACTACCCTTTGAATTTCCAATCGAATGAGCCCTTTTTGAAGTTTCTACGAAAACAATTTCTATAAAAACCTTATACGCCCCCAGGGCATAACTTACAACCCTTGCGCTGAGTGGTTTAGGGTGGTTGTCATCCTAAAAGACCTAATTTCCAGAACTTTAAACTACGTTGAACAAAATGGATATTTCAAAATTTTGATTGCATGTGTTTGGGGAAATGGTGGGCGTGAGAGAGGGGTTAGTTGCCCTCCAATCACTTTCGACTATTAAAAAGGGCACTAGTCCTTTGAATTTCCAATCGAATGAACCCTTTTTTCAAAAAGGGCACAAGCCCTTTGAATTTCCAGTTGAATGAGCCCTTTGAATCTCCAATAGAATGAGCCCTTTTTCAAGTTTCTACGACAAAGCTTTCAATAAAAACCTTATATGCCCCAAGGGCATAACTTATAACCCTTGCCCTGAAGACTGTGGGGGGAGTGTCCTGCTCAAAAATAATATATTCAAAAATAAAGCCAATTACTGTATAGAATTTTTAATTAATTTAATACCATAGAGCTGTTAGATTGCTTAACCTTGCATAACCTTGACCCAAATCTAAAGTGAGCTAAATTGTTAAAATTGCTCGGTTAAGTGACATTGAGAGTCCCATTTTAATACTTTACTTTGAGACTAGGGTTTGAAATTTTAAAATACAAAGACATATTTTTAAGTCTTCGATTTAATTCATACACTTAGGAGTTTTTTTTTTTAGTTTGTGCTCTGCTATTTTTATTATTTTTACTTAACTTTGATTTTTTTTAAACTTACTTTAGCTTTATATTTTGACTTCTTCAAGAATTAGTTAAAACTTTCTATTATTTAATTTTGTCCTATTTTTAATAGAGGGATTCACAGTATCAGAAATTGCCGCTAGTCTCAATAACAGGATATGTCAGCTCAGCCCATTCAACGGTTAAGAAGAAAAAGGATATTGAATAATCAAGAGAATTTATTCTTTGCATCGTTTCTTTTCTTTCTTTTTCATTGTTTTTCTTTTTCTTATTGTTTGCTCTTTAATGGCTTGTGTCATGTAAATATATGTGTCATGTAAAAGATATAATTTCCTGAACTTTCAACTATGGTGAACAAAATGGCTATCTCAAAATTTTGATTGGATGGGTTTAGGGAAATGGTGGCCCTAGAAGGGGTGCTAGTTGCCTTCCAATCACTTTCGACTGTTAAGAAGGACACCACCCATTTCAATTTCCAATCGAATGAGCCCTTTTTGAAGTTTCTACGACAACGCTTTCTATAAAAACCTTATATGCCCCCAGGGCATAACGTACAACCCTTGCCCTAAGGGGTGTGGGGGGTTTGTCATCATCAAAGACATGATTTCTAGAACTTTCAACTACGTTGAACAAAATGGCTGTCTCTTCTCCAGAAGTCTATGAGAGATATATCTTCCTATTCAACACCTTAGAGCGTTCCTTAGGATAAAACAAATATAGAGAAACATGAAATATATAGATATAGACAGACATAGATAGATATAGAGATATATAGATAGAGGTCTATGAGAGAGATATCTTCCTATTCAACACGAAGTTCTTCAATAGCCTTGCAGCATTCCTTAGGATAAAGCATATATAGAGAAATATGAGAGATATAGATATATAGGGAGAGATATAAATAGAGGTCTGTAAGAGACATATCTTCCTATTCAAAACCATGATCTTCCGTGGCCTTGCCACGGTCCTTAGGATAAAGTATATTTAGACGGGAAAAAAAGGAAAAGTATATTCATAGAAGATAGGCCCCTTAACATAAAAAAAGTATAAAACTACCTGCCAATATCTTGTATCTTATAAGAACGGTCTATTATTGACTTGGCGCCAGACACAGCAACGCTTAAAAGCAAATTGTTATGATAAGCTTTTGACTGAAGATCTTCAAGCAGATGAATGAAGTCAAAGCGCTCATGAAATGGCTTTCCAACGGCAGGAAATTCCCAATCGATGTCAATTCCATCGTAGTCAAGACTTCTGGTGACAGCAATAAGCTCGGCAACAAACCTGAAAATCATAATTCTGGAGGTGAGAATAGAACAAAACACATAGACGGTATAAGATGTAGAGACAAGCTTTTTTTATTTTATATTTTCACTTAACAAGCTTTTAATGTCAGAACAAGTATATTGAAAAAAAGAAGCCGTCTGGGCCATAAAATCAAAACTCCAAGGAAAACTAATACAAGCAGATCAACAGTCAAATTTGCAGCTAGTCACATCAATGGACATCAAATTTGCTGCTAGTTCGAGTCCTGGTGTCGCTGGTTATTTGGTTTGGAACGGGGATCAATGGTTTGACCCTGTAAGCTCAGCCAGAGTCGACCCAGCTCTAAAAGGGTACCTGGAGAAATCTGGGTGGAAAACACGGGAAGTGTTGGATGATTTGCCCCCAACAACGCACTGCACTCCCGGCCGAAGGAATTAAATCAGCAGATCAGTACCTGGGCAACGCAGACCTTTGGTCAGCATGCGAAAAAGTTTTTAAGCCACATCAACGCTACAGAGAAGAAAATTTGTTGAAGTACCAAGGACATCAAAATGAAAACATTTTGTGCCCCCTAGCTCCAACTCAGATCTATTCACACCTGAAAAGCGGGAATGTCTATGATTTTTCTTTTGGATTTAAAAAATTATTCGCTGCATGAATTTTATTGCATAATTGCATTATTAATTGCAATATTTGCATAATTAATTGCATAATTGCAATATTACATAATTATTTGCTGCAAAATTGCATAAATTCTCCTTTTGATGCCACACTGAATCGTGAAAATAAACAAGCAGAAACTTTTCTTGTTTACTAAAAGCCAACGGTTGTAACACCCAATTTATGTGCATCTGATCACCAAGCAATACAACACTCAATATGGTGGTACAACAGTTATGTTCAATAGGGCTATTGAACAAATATAGGCTGATGGGAATATGTGAAAATTCAGTGATCAAAGCGATATTATCGGTATCCCAAGAAAATAATAATTCTATGTCAATAGTCCTCTAAAGGGATAAATACACCTGAACAGGACAGCCTAATTGGTCTTTTCAAAAAGTATTTTTGTAGGTAAGTCCATTAACTAATAATTTGAAGTGTTTAATTTTAATTAATTTTAATAATGTCCATGGTAATGCATAGCTTAGATTTATGGCAGTGTTTGTTTTTCAAAGAAAGCAAAAAGAAGAATTCGATAATTTCATCTTGTTGCGTCTTCTTATATTTGAAACAAAAGTGCAAGGGCTTCTCCGCTTGTAAATTTTACTGAAATTAACTACTTAGCTTTATATTTTTTACTTATATGTCAGTCTTGCTGTGCGTGATTCCAGTAACTGATTCCAAACCCCCTTCCCGTCGTCTGGTTTATTCAAAATCTTGCATATGTGTTCAAGTACAGACGAACACACACACATATATATATATATATATATATATATATATATATATATATATATATATATATATTATATATATATATATATATATATATATATATATATATATATATATATATATATATATATATATATATATATATATATATATATATATATATATATATATATATATATATATATATATAATAATTTATCTATTACCCACTATAAAAAAGAAGCGGAGTACATCAAGAACAAAAAAAAAAAAAAAAAAAAAAAAAAGCAAACTCGCACACTGTACAATTATTTACATAAAACGACGTAAATTATGATGCGCAGTAAGACCTGCAGAGAACGACAGCTTTCCCGCAAGCACAGTCACTTTTTCCCGTAAATCAGGGAGGCCGAATCGCGATATTAGATGCCGGTTCCGGAACCACGGAGGGAGGCACAGAAGGCACCGAGAAAATTTAAAATAATAAGTCCGGATAGAATTCAGATCTTTAGGCTTCAGAATTGGAAGAAAACCAGTTAAAAAAAGAATAGAATGATCGCAAAATGAAGAATATAATTTCCCAAGAGCTTTTCTATTGTACCTCCCTCTATTTGCAACAATTTTTGAATATCCTATCTGAATTTTTTTTCTTTTTTTGCATTAGAAACTGTCATAGCCCGAAGTGTCTTGAGATTATTAGTAATGTGAAGACCAAGCCACCGAAAAGAAGAGACACGGGGAATCGAGGAAAAACCTCAGTTAAGAGGGAGACTCGAAGTCGAGTTAAATGAAATAGGGGAGACCGGGGCATTATGGACACTCGGGTAATATGGACACCCCATTCTTATGCACTCCTGGTGACTCTTGGTTAAAATGCATTATAGCCAAAATAGGTGGCATTAGTGGTAGAAACACTTGGTTAATGGCTTCTGTTGCTTGGATTACACATTCATTCCTGAGAGTATAAATTTGCAATTTTCAAAGGCAAAGTAAATTTCTTGGTTTTTATTGTATTAAGATTGTCAGCAAGTAGTATTTAGTTACAGATAGTGTTTCAGCTAAGTTTAAGAGAGTGCTACTTAAGCTAGGAATTGGATAACTACAATTTGAAATGGCACTTCATGGAGTGGACATGTTTTAAGTTTTTTATTGTAACTGATTTAGGGGCAATATGGACACCAATGACCAGGGTAATATGGACAGGGGTGTCCATGATGCCCCACTTGCTGGAAAATCTGCTCCACACCCAGATTATAATAGCTTGTTCTGTTTCAGATGGCAAGAACTTATCTAAGAAAGTCAACCAGGGGTTTAACAGACGGGCAGACAATTAAAGAAGCTTTGATAATGATTCGCAACAGTGTTTCCAAAAAGAAAACAGCAATGCAACTCAACATTCCTAGAGCAAGCCTGATAAGATGGGTAGAACTGTGGAAGGAAGTGCCCTTAAATGAACTTCAGAGTAAGGAACCAGAGGCATTTAAAGTTGATAGAGGCACTAAAATAATATTAAGTGCAATCGAAGAAAAGAATCTAACTGATTATCTTACAAAAGCTAGCAAGCTGAACTACGGACTCAGCGCCAAACAATGTCGTACTCTGGCCTATCAGTTTGCAAAACTGAACAAGAAAAAGATTCCGGACAGCTGGGAAAATAAAAAAAATTGCAGGTGCGGATTGGTTTACTTCATTCCTGAAGAGAAACCCAGGTGTGTCTATCCTTGCTCCTCAGGCTACGAGCATTGCTCGGGCAACAGCGTTCAATCAAGCAACAGTCAATGAGTTTTTTGACAACTACTCAGCTGTGTTAGAAAAGGAGAAATTTGAAGCCCATGCTATATGGAATGTTGATGAAACCGACCTTACGACTGTGCAGAAACCTAAGAAAGTGATTGCTCCAAAAGGCGCTAAGCAAGTTGGTCAACTGACGTCAGCCGAGAGGGGTGAACTTGTAACAGTATGTTGTGCTGTTAGCGCTACAGGTGTAGCAATTCCCTCTTTTATGGTCTTTCCGCGTGTTCACTTCAAAGAACGCATGGTTTCTGGTGCTCCTACTGGCACGAAAGGTGCTGCTTACGAAAGCGGGTGGATGACCGTTGAAAACTTTGCTGAATTTCTAAAACACTTTCAAAAGCACACACGATGCAGTCTTGTCTCAAAGGTCCTATTGATCATAGACAACCATGTGAGCCACATTAGTCCAGAATCACTGGAATATGCTAAATCAAACGGAATTGTAATTCTTACGTTCCCACCCCATACAAGTCACAAGCTTCAGGCCCTTGATAGATCTGTTTTTGGACCACTGAAAGCTCACTACAATAGAGCTGCTGATGCATGGATGCTTAACCACCCTGGTCAGCTTATCAAGATTGATAATATTGCAGAACTGCTTGGCAGTGCTTTTCCACAGGCTTTCACGCCACAAAATATTCAGTCTCGCTTTTAGAGTTTCTGGAGTTTATCCCTTCAACCGTGACATTTT